>LUVW01000013.1:722431-819353 GCA_001661515.1 Capniomyces stellatus | reverse complement strand
GCCCCCCCCCCCCCCTCAAACTTTCCTATTTAGTCTATGTCCCTATTATTAATATGTCCATTTCTTACTTTCGGTAGTCCATTCGCACTATAGGAACCGACGCTGGAATGTAATTTCCAATGAAATCCAGCTCTACATAATTTTCCATTCAAACCCAGTCAATCAAATGCCAACACCATCAATTGATATCTCATAACTAAAAAAGAAGAAATATCTGAACGCATGTGTATTTCTATTGCAGCTTCATTAAATATTTCCACTGCACTTACTTCTCATCCGTCTACATAGCTCTTCCAAAAACCTTTTTTCCTTGAAACTGTTGTCTGATCTTCCGTTTTTGTTAAGCGTTACCACAATGTCTATATCACTGACCCTCGATTGCATACCCAGAGCCCACGATCTATATTTAAAAATTGACAAGCATTAGCTTCTGGTTGGATATTGAGTTCCAAACTATCGGCTACCATTGTATACCATCCTCAAAAAGAAAAGAAACCCGCAACGCCTGCACATTGTAAACATATAAACACCATAATATAAAGTAATAAAAAAAAAGAAGCTGATATACATAAAATACAAATATAAATATAGGCAATTACCCAAACACCACCACTCTTGGCGTATATCTATAGCCTTCGGCTTGCAGAGATGCCTGGCTGATACGTCGAAGGATTTCATTAGCACTTACTATGTCCGTGTCCTTTATTTTTAGTTCCTATAAAAAGTTCAATAAAAAAAAAAAAAGGGAAAACGTCAACTTTGTTAAACCAAAGCAAGTGTTTATCAGCCAAATACACAAACCAATAGAGATAATCATCCTTACATTGTAATGTCGCGCTATCTCTGTATCAAGCTTTTGCAAGTCGAGGTTCTCTATATTACCACACCCAATGATATTCAGCCGTGTTATATTACAACATCCAAATCATCTATACATTCTCTGGGCCAGATAAAACTATTTAGTCGCAGAAAACTTCAACTTACCAGTGCTCACCGGCTCCATATATCTTTCAAACCCATATTTGTTTATATGGCTGCTGCTTGTTGGTCCTGACACACCCGCACCTACCGAGTTCATTTGTGCTTCTAATATCATTTCTGTATCGCTTTTGGTGTATTTGATTGTATCACCGCCTTGGTTCAAATTCTGGGCCTCCAAGTCATCTGAGTTCTCATTTAGGCCCACAACCGCGCCCTTCTTCGCTTCCACTTTGACTGCGCTTGAGTCCGCCGAGACGTCTTTTTGTGCCAATGCACTCTTGTTAATAGATTCTCTCACTGATGTGCTAACTTTGCTCTGTTCTTTGCCATCTATCTCTAGTTTAATATCATTGCTTTGGAGTTTCATCTTGACAAAATCATCTTTAGTACCGTCGGTTTTAGCTTGGTTTACGTTCTGTAGATCTATATGTGGGTCCACCTCGTAGTATTTTTTAGCAGGTGGTGGCACTACTGGCGGTATGTAATTTAGTTGTTTAAGTTTCCTTCTTTCCTTGTTCCTTTCTTTGTTTACATCATATGGATTGGCCGCTTTCTTTTTGGCTTTTCGCGTAGTTGGATTTGGCTCAAACCTGCTTCTTGGTTTCGATATTAAATCATTCGCCCCTGTTCCACCCACCTGTCCCCTTGAAATTGCGGCGCCTGGCCTTTTATGTTTATCATTATGCCCCCTCCCAATCTTTTCATTAAATACACTATGACTTGTACTATTAGCATTCTGACCTGAATGAGTTTTTTTGATGTTTGCATTCTTTATCATTTCTAGCCTATTACTTGGTTCAGCATTTGTCTTTGTAAAATTCACAGTATTTATTGTTTCCTTTACTTTTACATATCCCTGTCTGCCACTATACTCTACTTTTACACTACCCAAGTCTGTGTCTATGAACTTTTTGACCAAGGGCGATACATTGGTTTCATTTCCAGTTTTTTTCTTTGGATTTCTCAAAATCTGCTCATTAATCGGCTTTACTTGGATAAGCAAGTTTTTAAATACAGTCTTTTTATCTCCTATAATACCCTCCTCTGGTTCCTTTGATTCTAGCACATGTCGCTTCTCTTTGTTCTTTTTGGGGAACAAACGTTCTCTTGGCGTCACTTCTCCAGATTTCACTGATGTTGTCATTGCCATTCTGATGGATTTGGTCACCTCGTTTGAGTTATCATTTGTCGATTTTACTATTTCTTCAACCAGCCCTTGTTCATTTACTTTTTTCTTTTCGTTCGTCCTGTCTCTGCTTTTGTTGATTGTCGAGTATTTCACTCTACCCTTAATTAAGGTCATGTCTTTAATAATGCGGATTTGAGGTCTATACGATCTAAGCATAGTCTTTATTTTTCCGTTTCAAGGCGCCCCTTAAATCTACTCCGTATATTTTTCTACAATAAATGTACTTGTATCTTTCTAGAACTAGTTCAACCAAAAAAAGAAATCCAGTTGAAAACAAGTCTGAAAACTACCGTTAATTAGCGAAATTTCGACACAAAACAATAAGGATTTTTTTTTCAACAATTTAAAACCGGAAAATTCCTTTTTTTTCCCTTTCTTTACTTGTTGATCACCAATTTTTTTTTGTTATAGGTTATGAAGAATAAAAATATTAAAATTAATTTATTCAGTTTGCGACCAACGTCTGTCATTGGCTTTTAAGCTTACTTTTTCTTCTTTTTTTTTATTACTAAATGCACCATACCTTCTTAGCTCTAATCGTTAAATGCGTATATCAAATGTAACAAGTGCTATTTTTGGAAAACCTCTGTGATATATGCTGAAATGCCCATATTGGCCCTACATACAAAACATACACAATGATGGGGGAGTGGGTGAGTGGGTGTTATTAAGCAATGTGAAATGGCTGTTTAGGTACCGATTCCTGCTTTAATGTGCAGAATTTTAAAAGGACGGTTTCAACTAACTAAATTGTATAAGAGATTGGCATTTTCTAAAATTTTAACTTGCCTTCTTGGCTCAGTTGGCAGAGCGTCTGCCTAGTAAGCAGAAGGTCATCGGTTCAATTCCGATAGAAGGCATTTATTTTTTTATCTTTTTTAACACAAAAGATATTCTTTTTAGCAAATTGGTCGACCCAATGTTGTCGATCATTACACGTAGTTAGCTAGTTGGCCAATGTTTTGCTGTGGATAGGGTTTACATTAGAAGGTGTGGTGAATGTTGTGGAGCTTTTGCTAAGTAAAGTACGTGCGTTCTGCATTTAACCTCGTGCACCGTTTTCACTTATTGTGCAAAGCAATCGACTACGAGTTTCATAATGTGCTTTATCTGTTTAATGAGATATAATCGAACGCTGACAGGAAATGTAATTCTGTACCGTTCATAACGACTCTGACATGTTTTCTCCAAGCAAAGTAAGAGTGTCCTTGATGAAAGAATCTTTGCCGATAAGTCCCCAAAAATAGATAGAGCTTTTACCCCAATGTTTGATTTGAAAAGTATAAATAAAGGTAGCACAGGTCAATAGATTAGACTGGAGCACGCATGTTTGTGTGATCTCAAGTGATTATAAAAAGTGTGCAATAAAATCTAGTTAATTTAAGGCTTTGTAAAGAAATAAAATTGAAACTTTACAATTAAAATAATAAAAAATTAAATCTTTGGTGCGACGGAAATGGTTTCCAAGAAAATAGGGGATGCGCAAAACTCACGTAGAATCACGGGGATGGAAAAAAAAAGATAATTGAAAAGGTGTTGGTGAAAACAGGACAAGGACAGGCTTTTTAATATATTTTTCCAGTGGAATAATAAACAAACTTGTATATTTTATTTAAAAGCATCAATCGTGGAAAACTCGAGCCACTAGTAATCATACAAACAGTGTCAAATGAAAAAAGCAACAAAAGAAAAAACCAGGAACAAAAGCCCATACTGATTACAGAAAAGCTTTTTCGGGTATACCAGCACAAAAATACAGACATTTGCTAATAAATAACAAGGTTTCACCAAGGTAAAGAAAACCGACAGTATCAACTAGAATCTACGGCAAAAAAAAAAACCATTCTGATAAACAAAGCATAAAGAGTAAATCTCGAAAACGCAAACTACAAATACAAGGCGAATAAAACAAAGAATGAGGAGGTTGGATGCAAAAACAGAGGAAGGGATAGGGAACAGCAATGAGGCAATGGAAAACATGGAAAAACCCAAAGAGGTAGAGGAGGAGTTGGTTCCGCCTGACAAAGGGTATGCGTGGGTGATACTTGTTGGCGGAGCGCTAAACTACTTGATTGCACTGGGGGGATACAACTCGTTTGGGCTATTCCAGACATTTTATCTCAAGGACAAGTTTGCTAACGAGCCTGCAGAGAGCATAGCGATGATTAGCACGATATCGCAGGCGTGCACATTGTGTGGGGGGATGTTGGCTGGACCAATAATGTCAATGATAGGGATCAGAAAGACGTGTTTGATAGGGGCATTGGTCAGCAGTCTTGGGTTGTTTTTGGCGTCATATTGCGACAAGATATGGCAGCTGGTATTGACACAAGGGTTTGTCTATGGGATTGGATCGGCGTTGCTAATCAATATATCGCTGCTGGTTCCATCGCTATGGTTTGTAAAGAGGAGGGGACTGGCGTTGGGTATTGTTTCGGCTGCTGGCGGGGTTGGTGCACTGATAATGTTGCCGATAATTGACCGGTGTATACACACGGTTGGGATTGGCTGGGCGTTTCGTATACTATCGCTAATAAACCTGTTGACAACGGTTACAGGGAGTTTGCTGTTTAAACCGCGGAACGAGTATAAGCCTAAAAAGGGGTTGATAAACTTTGCAGCGTTCAAAGATCCGTATATGATAATGATTCTAGCAACAGGGATGCTGATGGAGGTTGGGTACTGCGTCCCGCTGCTGTACTTTCCATCAGCAGTTATTGATATTGGGCAGTCAAACACAATATCAACGGCGTTTATTATGTTGTTTAACGGATGTGCGTCTGTAGGGAGACTGAGTGCTGGCAGAATATCTGACAGCCTTGGGCCAGTTACGACATTGATATTTACAAACGTGCTGTCGGGGGTGCTGATGCTGACAATGTGGCTGACCAACAAGAATGTGGTTGTATATTGGGTGTTTTACGTGCTTCTTGGGCTTGTTTCAAGCTCGTTTTTCACGCTGGGACCAGCAATGGTTGCTGGGCATTTCAACAACGACAGAGTCAGTCAAAGTAATGGGCTGTTGTTTTTGTTTTTTGGAATCGCTGTGCTTGTTGGGACACCGCTGACAGGACTGATTTTTGAAAAGATTGGACTGAGAACGTCCTATTCGGCCATTATAATCCTGGGTGGGGTTTCATACTTGCTTTCGGGAGTTGTTTTGGTTATCCAATATGTATATTGCAAAAGATATATACCTAGATTCAGGGCAGGTCCAATTTAGGCTGCACCAAACAGTTTAAATATAGAAACACTTTTTGTGTATCGCAAAAAACTCTATTTTATAAACACGTTTATTTAAATATAGTTAAATTAGAAAGTAATGGAGTAAAACGAGTCCTGTGATGTAATAAATTTAGTAGTAGAATAATGTGAATGACGAAATTAAGAGAATACTTTTTAAAAAGAAAAGTTTGAAACAAAAAACAAAAAAAAATAAGGGTAAATAAATTAGTGGGAGCTAAATTCGACAGAATGTTGTTAAATATCCCTTCGTTCAACCTCAGACTTCATTGTAGTCAAGCTCTTGTGCCAACTTTCTTTGATGGCAGCTTGTACACCTTGGTTGGATGGTTTGTACGAGTTGCTTTGAGAGCGAGCAAGTATAGGGCTGATAAAGTCGTTGCCAGAGCTTGTCCAGTTTTGGTGAACAAAAGTCAGCAACGAGTCGTCAACCCAGCCCAAAACAAAGTCAAAAGACTTTAATGCAGTTTGGGAGGTCTTGACTAATAGGTCGGATAGCGACTTGGACATTAAAGCATCAGAATCGGACACAGATTCGCGGTTGAGGCTGTTCTGGCTGTTGAGTCCAGCGTCCATTGTTGGAGTAACTTTGTTTGCTAACCAAATAAACGAGTAGGCCTCAGTCCACACAGCAGCCAGCCTCAAGTACAGGGGCAATGTGTCAATCAGAGTTTCGTTGGCAAGCCTGTCAAGCCCGTAAACAAAACTAGTGAACTGGTCAAACGCATCAAAGAGCGCAGCAGGGCTGGCCAAGTCTGGAGATGCGTTTAAGCCTGGCAGAGGTTTGGTTGGCGAGTCGGAAATATTAATAAACAGGCTGTTTGGATCGGGATACAGAGCGAGTCTAGTTGACACATAGACAGACATTTGGATCAACAGTCTAGCAAGAACCACATCCAATGGTGAAAGTGAGCTCGTGTTTAGCCCAGTAGCAAAGTTTTCAACGGCCTTCTGCAGCAGCAAGCCAAAGTCCATCGTGCGCAGCTCGCGGGTGTGCTCATCTTGGGCCAGTAGATCATCCAAATCAAGTGCAATCTGCATCAAATCGTTTGGACTTCTGGAGGAAATGCAGCAAAGGGCGTGGATGGTGTATGAGTGCAATTTAAGCCACGTTTTGCCCTTCACAGGAATCAAGCGAGTGAGCTGCTCGATGGTTGGGGCCTGGGCGTTGGTCTTGTCGACCAGCAGAGTCTGGATGTCTGAGTCGCTGGTTTCCCTGCTGCCTGACTCACAAACCAACGCATCATAGGAAGGACACTTCATAACAGTAAAGTCTCTGTTGTCAGACAGGCTGGAATAGTACTCGCTGTCGGATCTTACAGACTTTTTGGGGTCCGTGTCTATCAGCAAAGTAGGTATGTCGTCAAGGTTTTCATTGAGCAGCACTTCGCACCGGATGGCTGTTGCCATGGTCAACGCACCCTGCAGCGATTTTGACAGTCTGTTGTGGAAGTCAACAAACTCAATGACTTTGGGGTACGTCTGCTTTTCATACGCCATCGAAATCATTTTTGGATGGTCCAGTTTGCACGAGTCGTAGATTTGCAAAGATCCGTAGCACTCATTAACGTCATCCTGGAAGCATCCTAACGCCGCTCCATGGCCCAGAATCAAGTACGACAGCGAGTCCTTCTGGATTCCCTTGATAGACAGTGTTTTGTACAATTTCAGCGCCTGCATAAACACGCCCAGCCTCAGGTACACTCTAATAGCCAGCAGCTTGAATGGGTAGTACATTGGGCTTTTCCCAATAGCCGTTTCCAAAAACACCAGTGCCAAATAGTACAGCGAATGCGCTATGTTCTTCTCCCCTGACTTCATCTTCATGTGTGCCGCCTCAATTATGTGGTAGCACCCCAGCAGAACCGCATCGTCTAGTGAGTCTTGGTTCTTTGGGTCTTTGCCAGCCCCCCGGTCTATTAGCCTAATTGAAACTGAAATCTGATCAATTTGGTCCACTGTAAACCCATTTACTTTTGCAATGTCAATCGATAACCATCTCATCTTCTCCAAGTTCACATACTCTGCCAGCTCATTCTCGCCCTATTATAATCCACATATCCTCATTTTAAATTTCTCATTCCCCTTTTCACGTTTTTCATTTCTCATATCACATTTCATTACTTTGCTGTTTACATTTGATTGTTAAATGTCAATCGCCCACCCCTTGTTCTCTTATAAATCACACGAATTCACACTTTGCTAAAATACCCTCTGCTAATTTAACAAGTTAAAACTATAAAAATTAATCACATTTAGACGCTTACGCTGAACTTTTTTAACTCGAAACTCTTGATTCTCTGGCTCAGCTGAGCGTACCAATTGTCAAACGCCTTTTCCTTATGCATAAACAGCTGAATATATCGTTTGATGTCTGCAAAACACACTCTTTTGCTCCCAAACTTTGTAAAGTACGCCCACAGCAGCTTCATCTGCAAGTCACTGTCTTTCTTTGATGTCTTGTATACAAGCTCCATGTCTGCCAGATTTGCATTTCTCGCTCGCTTTGGTTCTTCTCCCCATTTCTTTAGCTCCGATTTAAACTGGTCCAACTTTTTCCTACTCGGCCAACCAACCACAATAACATTCATTACTCAAGCCCCACATCCCCTTTCTCTTCCCACCCCCCCCCCTCTCGACACTCTCGCTTTTATTACATCAGCCCCAATTAGAGCAACCATAACCATTATCAACTTTAAATTTATGCAAAACCGACCATAAATGTGTGCAAAATTTACCTTGCTTTCTCGTTTTTTGTCGCCAACAAACTATTCAGCGAATCGATAGCTTCCAGGTACTCTACAAAATTGTTGCTAGTAACAAATACCACCATCCCCTACAGTTAGCTCTGCCGCCGCTTTCATAACCCTAAAAACTAAACACTCACACAATTGTACATCCGTATTACCTTTTTTTTAGATACTCTAGTGCAGAGTCAAATGACTGTTCGAATTTTCCAGCCTTTTTCAACAGCTGAAGGTGCGTGATTCGCAGATCTGGATCTCTATCAATCATTCCCTTTACACTCCCAACTTTTTCTATTGCGTTTATTGCATCGCTTTTGTCGTCCAGCTCGCTCATTACCATACAATACATCGAAAGCTCTATTGTAACACAGCATCCATTGATTTGTAAATTCTAGGTACTGAAGCTGCAAACAAACATCCAAAATCAATCATCCAGTACCAGCAGTTAATATAAACACTGCATATTGGAATTATACGTTGTAGCTAGATTTAGTTTGAGCCCAAGTTCAGTGCTACCAACATCTTTGCTTAATTTACCTGATTGCGTTTCTACCAACCCGTCAGCCAACAATTTGGCGCACATTCTTTGCGCCAGTTTCATGCACAGGTTTTTCTCTGATTCGACTTTTGAATTTATCGACTAGGTAAAACAAATCGCAATTATTTACCAGCAAATGTAAGTTTAAACTGCCCTCGTTCTGCACCATCATGTGTTACATTTTCCGTATCCAAAAGTGAATACAAAAGTGAAAACAAAAGAAGAATAAAGAAGAATAACAAAAGGCAAGGTGGCCCAATGTCTCTATTATCGTTGATATTACCTCCAAATAAAACGATACAATTGTCCACCACTGGTACTTGCGCTTAGGAAACCTTTTTTGAAGTTGCATCACTGCTGTGTGCTGCAGCTTCAAATCAAATCCCCGTGCACATGCCATAAACAACTCCACATTGTAGCTTTCCTCGCCAGGCCGATTTGCCACCGCTTTTGTGTACAACTTGATCAATCTATCGTCTTTAGTACACAAAATGCACTTGGTTTTAACCACTTGGATAAGCTATACTCAATCTTTTCCTACCCCCTACTCACACTACTGGCTATAATTACAAATCCGCGTTTTACTCCACTTACTCAATCCAAGATTGTGAAAAGTAAGCGAAAGAGCCTGAATCGTCCCAACTTCCTTTGAGGCATTTGGCGAATTCAGCACCTCATCCGCTACTTGTATCGCCTCCTCACGCTTGTCAACTTTGTCCAACGCATACGCTTTTAGTGCCTAAATTTACAATTCATTTCGGTCTCATTGTCGCTCCTGTTTGGGTATAAACATACTGGCTTGCAAGTGAGAAGTAGAGAGAGTGTGGGAAAATGGGGAAGGGGAGACGAGGTTTCACCTCTACATCACACACACACACACATTCTCTCTGCTTCGCATCACTAGTAGGCTTGATTCATTGCGTTTGTGTTTGGAATTAAAGATTTTATAAATAGGGTAACAATTACCTTTGCTGTCAAATGTTCTGGATCAAGCTTCAACACCCTTTCGCACTCGCGTAGTGCCAATTTGTTGTTATCCGATTCCAAAGCAACTATTTAATAGTAAACATCAGCCAAGCATATACTTTGTTGTTACTCTGTTTGTCTGATCAGTCCATCAATTTATAAACTCATATTTCTAGAATTCTTCAGGAACACACGAGTAAATTCATCATATTTTTTTTTGTATTTGACTTGTAACAAAGTCTATAACTTGCCATAAATCAAATTGAGATTTTTGTTTGACATTTTATGTTCGAGTTTCTTGCTGTGTTGGCAGTATTCTTTATTCCGTACCGCTGTTTGATTTTCACTGTTTTATTTCTCGATTCTGAGAATTCTTTCTGCTCACTAGACCCCGCTTATTGACCAAGATTGCTTCCAATTTAGTTTGGGAGCCAGCAAGTTTTTTTTTTTTTGCGTGATTCTACCCTAGCTTATCTACCCTAGCCTATCTAGTACCTTTGATATTGTTTATATGCTATATAAAACAACAAAGTATAACAGCAAAGTATTCTACTGTCTGCTTTAAGTCTGAAAACAATCTGGTTCATTTATTGGATTGCTCCAAGACATTTTCGATTGCTCATTTTTTTTATCAATGCTTCTTCTCAATTTATACATCAATTCCAATTTTGAAATAAAAATTAATAGCCCAATATTGAATACACAAATCAAAATCTCCCTGCCAAACTACCAGAGAAATTGAAATTTTCTCTCCAGCATTGCCCCACAGTATTTTAAAACATTATTGGTTTAAAATAAAAAGTAAATGCTTTCTGCATCGACTACTTTATTATACAGCCATTTAATTTGGCAGATTTACTTTTCATTGGCTAATCAATTCTTTGTTAATTCAAACAAAAGCAGAAAAATTGTTTTAGTCGATATTTTAAAAAAAAAACAAAAAAAAAAAAAAAAAAAAAAAAAAACAAAAGGGAAAATTCAAACTTAACAAAATAGGTACTATGAGATTTACACGGTTGTGTTTCAAGTTGTTTACTCTTGTAGAGCCAAAGCAGACTTTTCTTCAAACAAAGTCTTTGCGCGTGCCCAAACAGGCGAGGTCTCAACAGATCCAAGCTGCAACAGACTTGGGATCAAATCGCGGGCAAACTGAATGGTTGACTCTCTTGGCAGCATTGAAGGCAAGTGGTCAATCGCGCACAGCTGCAGCTGTTTCCCGCACTTTGTTGGGATGTCAATCAATGGGTTGGCAAATGTTGTTCCTTCGCTGTAAATTGGAACAGGGTTGTATGGGCTGTTTGGATCGCAGCTCACATCAACAACAACCGACAAGTTTCTTTCAGGTCTGTCAATCAGTTGCTGGTCAACAAATGGCGCGATTTTTGATGTCAGATATATACAGTTGATGAAAATATCAGCCTCGATGATTTCCTGGAACGGTCCTCCTCTTGCTGTTTCTTGCATATCCCACTTGATGATGTGGTCTTCTGGAATCCCGGCCTTGCGGGCCAACGAGACTGCACCTGATCCGCATCTTCCAAGAGCACCAATCACGATGATCTTTGGGAATCGGCCAATGTCGGCCATTTTTTTCTTGAGCACAGCAATCAGCTCGTCTTCGTGTGGGTATGACTTGATTGGTGGGTATGCTGTGTTTGGGTGCAGTTGCTGGTGGCACCAGGTGTCAATTCCAACAGCCGATCCGGTAAACCCTGCATAGAATCCAAAGGCAGCAACGCGTCTGCCGCTATCGTCATTCAAAAATTCCAGGTCGTACAAGGTGCCCTTTCCATTGATAAATCGCTTCATGACATCTTTCCACCCAGCTTGCAGCTTGAAGCAATGGGCAAACATGATGTGTCTGTGTGGCAGCGGGGTTTCGTCGTTCTCAGGTAGCTCTTTGAGACCAACAATGAATGTGTCGGTTGGTGCTGTTCTCCATGAGTTTGCTTCAATGATTGAGCAGCCTACGTCCTCGTACTCTTTAATGTCAAAAGTACGATCTTGGCACTTTTCAACTGATATTTTGAATCCTATTTTGATATTATTTTTATATCAGGCATTGAAGTTGAGATAAATGTGTAATAAAGTTGGTAATTCTGGCAGCAATATAGTGTATCAAGTTGGCATTAGCTGCTGGTTTATTACTAACAGGGCTATAGTCAACGTACCATTTTCAATTAGGGTTTTGCAGACGTCTGGAGATAGGGCGGTTCTGTGTTCCAAAGGCTTGGTTTCTTTGCGGAGCAATAGGTGGACAGGGCTTGTGGCAGGCATTGTATTATGTTGTACTGTTGTGTTTCGTTTATTAGTGTTACTAATCCAATTAATCTTTACTTTGCAGTATAAAAGATGGGATAATTAACTAGAGTTTGTGATATTTTTGTGATTTAAATTAATCAAAGTACAGCTATTATTTATTTATTTTTCCCTTTAGAAAAAAATAAGATAGAGATATACAAATCAAAAAGTGGAGATATATATATGTTTATATATTCAAGAATTGGAGAAAGAGAAAGATAAACAGAAAGAAAGAAAAATCTCTAGAATGAACAATTTATTAGCAATTCCAATCCCGCCAAAACAATGTTATTTAAAGTGTTTTGGTTTGCACTGCATTTGCTCATTCTAGAGTTTTATTATCATTTTTTTATTATCATTTTTTTTACCACTCTTACTATTGTCATCATTGTTTTTTTTTTGAGTGAAAAATATATAAATAAATAAAAGGTAATGGTAAATGATTAAATAAGAAGCTATAATTACTACCTTTTCAGGGTAAATGGTGGTAATCCCACATTTCTCGATTGTGTTGATTGAATGTAAATCCAAAGTATTAATTAAACATTAATAAAACTTTTTTTTTCTTTTTCTCTTCTTTTTTTCGATGTCTTTCTTGCAAATCGTAATCGTAACTGATGAAAATGGCAACAGATTAACTAGTAATAAAAGTTGAAATATAAGACCAAAAAAAGATAATCAGTGATAATACTAAAAATAAAAAAATACTAAAGTTAAATGGGTACAATTGTATCAATAGCAATTGAGATAATATTTTTAGTGACAGATTAAATGCAGCATGACAATTCGAGAAATAGCACAACGAGGGTAATATTACAAACACAGCACAGATACAAAGTCGGTGGTATTTTCCAACACTAATTCATGTCTCCGAGCAACGACTTCCACACCTACACGCTCGTACGTTTTTTTTTTCTTTTTTTCATTCATTCATCCAAACATTTAACCTTAACAGGAGTCATTTGATGAATTTGGATCTAGCACAACAAAGATTTATCTTTTGTATTTTTTTTTATTGTATTGGCAAAGTAAATAAACAAATGAGGATTATAAAAGGGTTTATGTAATCAGTAAAGAGCTTAAAATCAATCAATTTAGCTGAATCGAATGCTAATGACTAACAAACCTTCAAAAGGAAAATTAGAAAATTGAAAATAAAAAGTACAAAAAAGAAAAAAAGGAAAAGTAAACCAATGAGTAATCAGACAAAAGCAGAAATGGAATATAATATAGAGTAATGGAGACAACTAAATAAAAGCAAAGCAAGCTAAAAAGGGAAGGTGGCGAGTAGAGGTGGAATCACGAGGTAAAGAGATACTCCATATCCTCTTCAGTCAGTCTGGACAAGGCAGCGGTGTCTTTCCCAATGGTGCTTTGGAACAAATCGCGTTTTTTAGCTTGTAGCTCGATGATTCTAGCCTCGATGGAGTTTTCAACAATGAGACGGGTAGTTCTGATTGGGCGGTGCTGGCCTAGTCTATGGATTCTGTCCATGGCCTGGTCCTCAACAGCGGGGTTCCACCACGGATCGCAAATAAAGACCTGACTTGCCTCGGTAAGATTGAGAGCAACGCCACCAGCCTTGAGACTGACAAGGAAAACGGTGTACTGGGGCTTAGTCATGAAAGTCCTAATAACAGCGTCTCTTTGGATGGGAGACATGCGGCCATCAAGTCTGCAAACACTGAAGCCAGCGCGGTTGAGTCTCCACTGGACAAGGTCAAGGAAGCTGACGTACTGGGAGAAGACGATGCTTTTGATGTTTGAGTCAGATCGGCGGAGGGACTGGAGCTCTTCAACAAGGGCTTCGATTTTGGTGGATGAGCGCCACATGGTCATGTCGATGCGGTTTACGATGGAGCGTTTGTAGATCATTGTTTTGGGGGTGGTGATCATGGTGTCTTCACCAAGGCTGTTGTCAGAGGTGAGGGGGCCGGACTGGACGGATTCAACTGCGGGCTGGGTCAGGTCGATGGTGAGCGTGGTGAAGCAGATGGTGCAGGCAAGCGAGCCGAGTTGGCAGGACTCGATGTACTGGATAGCACAGCCGCGGCAGTAGACGTGTTTGCACTTGGAGACGATTGGGTCCTCAGGCTCGCAGTGGCAAACAGAGCAAACAAGCTGGTCGGGTCTGTCCTTGTGCAGCTTTGAGGTAAGCAGATCAGGGTGGTTTACAGCGAGTCTCATTTTGGTGATGAGCTCAAAGATGTTGGCGTAGTTGTTGAGCACAGTTCCGTGAGTTGCGTACGTTTCAAACGAGCGCTTAGAGTCGGTGAACAGGGAGTTGTAAAAGTCCAGCTCCTCGGGCGTAAACCTGTCCTTGCGCAGACTGACCACTTTTGGCGGCAGACCGAGATCAGCAGACCGCTCGATTTTGGTTCGCCGCAGCATAATCAGATCAATCAGGTTGCGCAGTTTTTTGAACGCATCAAGCCCTGAGCTCTTTGCGGCAAACTCCTGGATCGGCTTGAGAATTTCAAAGTTCCAGTAGCAAAGGTGGTGGTGCGATACGTGGTTGCAGTCTGTGCACCTGTATTGGTTGTATGCAAACTTCCAAACGATGCTTCTGCAGTCGCACTTGGTGCAAAAGTACAGACTAAACGGCTCCAGCTGCAGAAACCTGATCAGCGAGTATAGCTCCCCAACTCTGTTCTGCAATGGCGTGCCCGACAGACACCACCTGTGCGTTGCATCCAGCCCAAAAGCCGCTCTTGCCGTGTTGTTTGACCGGTCTTTAATGTTGTGTGCCTCGTCAAGCACAACCCGGAACCACTTGACCTGGTGCAACGGCGACTTTTCCTTCACCATTTCGCCCCTGCGACGCACCCCATAATTCTGCTTCCGGAAACTCGACTCCATCACCGCATACGTTGTCAGAACCACGTCGTGACTGCTGAGCTCCTTCTGGCTCTTTGCCCTGTCCATCCCGTAAAACAGGTATACTGACATCGTTGGCGCATACGTGTTGATCTCCGTCTTCCACTGCATCAGCGCCACAGTAGGAACAACTACCAGTGTTGGTTTCTGTGGCATCGTGCTCATCAACAGCGCAATTGTCTGAATCGTCTTCCCCATCCCCATCTCATCCGCTAATATCCCCCCCTTTATCGACGTCTTTTCCTGCTGAATCAGCCAGTTCAGTCCCTCAAGCTGGAACGGCAACAACTGCATCTTCAGCTCAGCTGGCTGCTCTTCTTTCTTCACCTCTATATGCTTTCTACTGTCCAGCTCATCCCATAAATTTTCAAGATCCGGGTGCTGCTCTACTAACTCTCCCAACATTTTTACTCTCTACACCACATAATACCAATACCACTTACTTTAATACCAATACTAATATTATACAATCAAGTATTTTCTTGTCTACTCCACTTACTCTTTTTACTCTGGACGCTGCTAGTCTTGCTTCCCGGGTCTCATCATTTTCTTCTGCACCTCTACGTCTAGTCGCTCTAACTGTTGTTGTTGTTTCTCCTTCTGCCCCTGCCCCTGACCTCGCCCCTGCCTTTGCTCTTGATCTTGATCTTGGTCTTGGCTTTGCTGTTACTGCTGCTGTTGGCCTTATTCTAATCTCAACCTTTTCATCTTCCAAGTCATCCAGCTCTTCTTGAAGTACTCCAGTCTCTTCATAATCACTTGACGAATCTACCACCTCTATTTTACTGCTGCTTTTCGAGTACGACTTGCTCGCTTTCCCCAGTTTTGACCCCGCATCTACACTTGCCTTCTTGCTTTTACTCTCGCCATCCGAGTAATCCGAATCATCCTCTGTTATCGATTCTACTGAAAACTCCAAATCGTCGCTCTCCTCCTCGTCCATCTTCTCGCATTTAACCTTTGCTCGACCACCTTTTACCTTAGCACTCTGCTTGCTATTGCTACTTTTACCAACACTATCTAATTTAGCTACCACACTTGTCCTTCCTTTGCCCTCCTCACCATCTCTTGATCCTCTTTTTGGTCGAACATTCACTGTCGCGTTTTTGGCTGCTGCACTTATCGCTGCTTTTCTTTGTGGTCTTTTTTTGGCTTGCTCCATCGTCTCTCTTTCACCATCTTCATCATTTCCATCTACTTCTTTGCCCCCTTCATCCTTTTCTATATCTGAATCTACTTCCAATGGCACCAACTCATCGTTCAGCTCCTCTATAGTTATGTTTTTGTCGCTACTACCGCTCTGCGTTCTGCCAAACGACGTACGCCCTGCTTTGTTGCGAGTTAGTCGTCTAGTTTGCGGCCCATCGTCAAAATCCGACTCGTCGTTTTCCTCCTTCTCTGTTACTACCTCCTCCATTGACATGCTCGATTCAGCAACCAGCATCTTATCCCTCAATTCAACTCTCACCATCCTACCCCTGGTCTTTGGTGTTGACTTTTGGCTTGTTTCCATTCTTCTGCTCTTTTCCTTTTGCCCTTCCACCTCTGCTTTAATTCCTTGTCCTCCTTTCTCCTTAACCATTTCACACTTTGCCTCAGATCTACCCCTTGAGCCTTTAAGCCTGCCCTCTACTTTCTCTTCACTTTCGCTGATTACCACCTCTACTTTGCTCACTAAACTCTCAAACCCTTCCCCAAGCTCATCCTGCTTATCAATGTTTATTGGCGACGAAACAGCTGTACTCTCCCCGCTCCGTCTAGGTACGGCCCTTCTTCCTTTCCTCACTGCCAGCGTATCCGTTGCTTCTATTATTGTTACCTCGTCGCTCTCCACTTCCTCGACATCTATTTATATATTATTTTCGTTTTACTATATCGTCTAGCTTTATACCGTTTTTCTTCTTTTCACTCTGCTCTGGATATCGGCCAAGCGTATTTACCCATTCATGGTGTCTTTATCTAAACAGTATCAATACATTTTTATACTTACCTAGTGCCACCTTCTTCCTGGTCCCGACACTCTTTTTGGTTTCTGCCGCTTTTCGCTTTAGATTCGAGCTAAATGTCACTGCCTTTGGGCTGGCCTTAGATTCTTCGATCTTTTTCACCGCCTTACCCCTAGTTCTCAAATTCATTCTTGGACTTCAACTTTAATATTTGCCCAACTTTAAATTACTCTCTTTTCGCTTCACTTTCTTTTCCCTCTTTGTTTCACCGCTTTATACTTGATTTATTTATTATTTGTGTGTAGCTTTATCACTTTCACTTATAAATAGTTTCATTAATTAAAATAGATTTCAAAATAATAGTTGTCCAGCCATAAAGCTATACATTTTGTTATTTCTACTTTTGTCAATCTTTTATACACCGCTTTCCCACCTTTCTGTTTTCTCTTCTCTTTCTGTTACAGTCACCTTTTTATAAACACTTTTTTCCGTTTTCATATTCTTTTTTTTTCCATTGTTATTTTCCTGATTTGATTTGGCTTGATTTGTAATTTATATTAACTTGATCTCTGCTTTTAGAATCAATTGCTCATCCTGTGTAAGGGGGAGGAAGGGTTGAAGGCAAACAAAGCTCTTTTGTTCGCTACTTCCCCTACTTTAATTCGATTATTACTTGTGTAAAAAAAAATAACATTAAAACATTAAAACGTCGATTATAATTATAAACCCACCAATAGCTTCAGTTTTATCGCGAGTACTATTAATTTTCAGAAATACATCCATTTTATCAGTCAACTACTAGATAACAAGCTTGTTTTACTTGTTTGTTGGATTTGCTTATTGTACAGTGATTATGTGAATATCATAATACGATTGGAGTATCGCCGCTGATTAGCAAATAACTGCGGTTTACTCTGCCAATAAAATAGCACAAGATACTGCGTCACGGAATTGAATTCCCACTTTACAAAATCCCTCACCGTTCATTTTTTTTTTTAGTTGAAATTCACTTTTCGTTTTTTGATTAGCATACCTTACTTTCTTCAAACCTTTTTTTTATTATTGCAAGCCTTCTTTAAATCTATTACGCCCTTGGAATTATACGATTCCGTCAAGACTCTGGTCCTCGTTACTTTCAGTTTGTTGGTAATTACACTGCATTGTTTGTGTATTCCTTCTACTCCCACTTGGTTTAATAGCATTATGGTTTTTTGTCGCTTTAACTTTCTCTACACTCTGCAATTTTTAATTTTAACTGCATTCCTACTTTTATTTTAAAAACAAGAACCATGTTGGCCCTGTTTGTTAATAACAGAAATACTATTGAATCTCACTACTCGGCCAAAAGTAACAAAATCATAAATTGGTCACCAAATAAAGCATCTAAATATAATCAGGCTTCACATACAAATCACAACTTCCACCTGTGACTCTTCTTGTTCCCAACCTAAACATAATTTTTTTTCTTAGTGTCTATATATATATTTATTGATATGAATAAGAGCGTCTAAATACTTAACTCTGTCAAATTCTATAAAGAAAAGCCTTCTCTCAAATAAACAGTATAAAGGAATTTGAAGAAAGAAAAAAAAGTTGGACTGACAAACACATTACTGGTTATTTCAAGACAAGGACTTGTATGCAAGCTCCAATTTGTCGACCATATGCTGTTGGGTAATTTAAGGTGGCACTTGACAATATGGTCTTGATATCATTATCTTCTCAGACTTGTTTTGATCTTGCTTGAATTACCAGGTATGTACACATTTGAAGTTTGGGTATTTGAAATATAAAAACAAACTACGCCAACATATGACTTGTGTTGCTTGAAGTGTACCTGTTTCCATGTTGAATTCTAAATATGCTGATACAAATAAGTGGTTAGTAATACATCCTCCCCCATTCTTTATTTCTTGATTAAAGTTCCTCAGCTCATATGATTCTAGATAACTTAGTCGATGGGTAAGTGAAGGATAAACAAATCAAACTGCTTAAACCAAAACACAATTGAACTAAAAATAGCTGGATAAAACAAAACAAGGCAATAAAAAACAAAATTGTAAAGACCAATCAGAGCCAAGTCTTTATTCATCTAATTAGCCTAATCTTATATGTCTTACTCTTAATCGGTCTGCCAAGAATACAAGGCTGTTTTACTTTTCAAAATCCAATAGTGAGATCCTTTAATTTGTCAGACATTTATCACCAAAACTTGGAGTTTGAAGTAACAAAAGAGAGGAAATCAGTCGGCAAAAAAGTAAGGAAATCAGTAAGTTAAATAATAAGAAAATCAGTTAGTTAACAAAAAAATAAGGAAATCAGTCAGTAAAAAAAGGAAATAACTCACAATAACATCCCGTATCTCACTATTGACCTTTACAACGCTCAAGTTAGAGAATCTACTTAACCCAACACTAGTGCCCAATTGCCAAATAACCAAAACACTACCAAGAGGATTACAACTTTTTTTTTTACAAGAAAAGACATATTCTGAATCACAGAAAAATGAAAAGTATTTACAGGGGAAAACAAAAAGAGAGCCGATTAAACAATGTTATAACAGCAGAGCAGATTTTTGAAGACACTATAAGGGAACTGCAGGAAGTTTACTTTAAGAAGATTGCGCCTTTAGAAAAAACATACAACTTTGAGGGCTTCCATTCAGATATACTCACAAAAAAGGACATTGATGCATCGCCAATGGTTTTGCTCATTGGGCAATACTCTACAGGGAAAACCACGTTTCTGGAATATCTTCTTGGCGAGGAGTACCCAGGCTCGTATATTGGGATCGAGCCGGTAAGCCAAAATTTGTCTGCGAGCGTTATATATATATTCATAAATCGTTGAGCATATCTGGTGCAAATGTGTTATTTTGAAATATATGGAGGCGACTTGTTTGCTGTTTTTAATTCTAGCGTATTACTATTTATATTGTGGACCTAGACCACTGACAAATTTACAGCTGTAATGGGCGGTCCATCGAATAAAATCATCCCTGGACATGCTGCAGCAGTTTCAGCCGACCTGCCTTTCACTGGGCTGCAAAAGTTTGGAACCAGGTTTTTATCACGATTTCAGGTAAATAATGGTTTGAGGTTTGGCCCCCAGCGGCTTTATATTCTTATTTATTTACTCGTTTCTTCACACTAATCTATATGCCTTCTTGGGTTGTATTAACCTCCTTATTGACTTATTTGAAGAAAGAGTGTAAATACTTTTTTTTATCTTTTTTTTTAAAAAAAAACAAACTATGATTGGTAGGTATCGCAAATGGACAAGGCGTTGTTGAAGAACGTAACTATTGTCGACTCGCCTGGAATTTTGTCTGGCAGCAAGCAGATGGACAGAGGATACGACTTCACAAAAGCAGTGCTGTGGTTTGCTGAACGGGCAGATTTGATCCTAATACTGTTTGATGGCTACAAACTAGACATATCGGACGAGTTCAAGGAAGTAATCAGTTCTCTAAAAGGGCTCGAGGATAAAACCCGTGTAGTTCTAAATAAGTGTGACCAGATTGACCAGCAGCAGCTGATGAGAGTGTACGTACATTGTTTTATTGCGCGTTTACCTTATACTAGTCCAGAATGTCTTGGCTAAATGAAAAACACGAGTATGTGCTGACTTTTTGGGTTCACAATTATGTATTTAAAAATTCATAGATATGGAGCGCTGATGTGGTCGCTTGGGAAAATAATATCAACTCCAGAGGTCAACAGAGTATTTCTGGGATCATTTTGGCCTTCGTCAAAACCACCGCTAAAAACCAAATTCGACGAGTGTTCCGAACTGCTTAAAAAGGAGCAGCAGGATCTTTTGGACTGCTTGAGAGATATACCAAAAAATGCAGCAATACGGAGGGTAAACGACATGGTTAAGCGGACTAGACAGGCGAAGGTCCATGCCTATATAATCAGCCATTTGAAGAGCGAGATGCCAGCAATGTTCGGAAAGTCAAAAAAGTCTCAAAAACTAATAGAAAACTTGGGCCAAGAGTTCCAAAAAATCCAGCAGCTAAATGGACTCCCAGCCGGCGACTTTCCCAATGCCAAATCGTTTCAGGAAGTCCTGAGGAACTACGACATCTCCAACTTTAAAAAACTCGACAAAAAGCTGCTATCCAACGCCGACTCGGCTTTAAGCCAAGATTTTGCCAGGCTCATGCAGATGTTCCCATCATCTTATGAGAAAAAGATACTATCTCCTACTGTCGCCGAAATGAATGCTCGGGGTAGTTCCGCACCACCACCCGTTCCTGTGCGCCCACCGCCACGCTACTCTGAACACGGCTATATTAGCCATCAAGCTGGACCAAGCTCACAAAGCCCAAGCTCCTTGCACGGGCTTGACGAAGCAGGCCCAGCGTCTTTGCATTACTTGTGGCTCTTCAACCGACACGCAGACACTACAACAAAGCTGATAGGAGGGAAGCAGTGCTCTGTTTTGATGGAAGATGTTGGTCTTTTCAAAGAGGATCTGAAAGATATCTGGAATGTCGCTGACTTTGAAAACAAAGGGTCACTGGATTCTGTCCAGTTCGAGATTGCTATGCGACTCTGCTACCTTGTCAAAGAAGGTGTTCACCTGAAAAAGGCCAAGGACATTGTTTTTAACGATCTAGGTCTTTAATCTATTTAGTTTGCTTTTTTTCTAGGGAGGTTTTTTTTTTTTTTTGGCTTTTTGACATTTTATTTCGAAATTATGAATTAGATTTTTAAACGTTTTCTGATTTGTTAGTAGCTAGATCCAGACACCAGACTACAAATAAATTATACACATTTTATACTTTGGGGGGTTTAATAATAAATGCTTGTTTTATTGAATGATAGTATGATGAATTGATGATAAAATGGAAATTTCTAAACAGAAAAAGTATTAATACAGTTATTCGCTAGTAAAGATAGGAAATTAAAACAGTAGCAGCATAAGGGAGTACATAGGTTATATAGTCCAGTTATCTGGAGTAAATATAACCTCATTCCTGTAAAATCATTACAGTTCCAGACATCCTAATCAACGCAATTCACTCGAGTCAGCTTTTGCAAATATCGTAGTAAAAGAAGTTCACCAAACAGCGCAATAATAGTAATAATGGTAATAGTAACGGTAGCAGCAACGATATTCCAAATATAGTGGCAGTTGGTCCTTACCTTGAAAACTGGGAGTCGTGTATTTGGGATGTTATCAATCCTCCCTTACCAAACTCTGTTGGCTCTAGTTGTACAATCTTTGATCCAAACCTTGCACCTAAATCAGCCAGCAGATACCACCATTCAACCTTTTTAGTTTAGCGTTGATGCTAGTTATGTGTCCAACTTGTGTTATAAAGACGGTTGTTTCAAACAAATTTACCTGACGAGTATGACCGGTGGTGGTAACACTTTGCGCTGCTATCCGAATCATACCCCCAGTTGTAAAGCTTTCCATTCTCTAAAAAAAAAAAAATGAATGGAAAAAAAACCAATACCAAATTCCAATTTTATCAATAAAATCATCAACTGTTTTATTTTCTAAATTAATTCAAAAACTCGCTCAACTTAATTTCAAAACTAAATAGCCAAATAACCATAAAAAAAAAAAACCAAATCAAATCAAACACTTACCCGAGTTTGCATGTGGCGCACCTACCCACACCTCCTTTTTATTACATGCTAGTGCGGACCCAAACTTTTCAGGCGAACCAAATCCAGAAAACATTTTGACAAGTCGGAAACTTACTTGGTTAACGGTGCCTTTGTCAGCATTTTCTATCCCCCACTCAGTCAAAAACACTGAGCCTTTTTGCCAGCCTCTAGCAACAAAAAAGTCAGTAAACCCATTTGCGTATATACCCTTGCTGCCGGATTTGTTTAAACTGCTCTGCATGGCATCTGTTTCGTTTGGCCTTATTAGCACACTCTCGCTCAAAGCGCCATCTTCTAGCACTGTGTTTGGTGCCGAGATAAACGCTCTGACTTTTGAGTCATCTCCACTATTGCACACAGCAATCAAGCTACCAAGAAATCCAGATGGTGCAGACTCGTGGTATTTGAATAAAAGCGTTAAGTTTAGGCTTTTATTGTCGATACTAAAACCGTGCACTTTGCCGTCATACCAAGAGCTGTATTCGTTTAATGACCGCTTTGGCACAAAAAACTCATAGATTGCACGAATAACGGAAACCGCATTGTTAAATAGTCGAGTTAACCAGTTTTCTTTGGTTAAGCTGCCAATGATTTCTGAACATTTTCTGTTTTTGTCACACGGCAGCACTTTTCTTCGCCCGTTTGCCACTCTGCTTCCTGTAGCACCAATAGCCAGAATTGTGGTATTGGCCATTCTGTTTGGAATATCAAACGATGCCACTGAAGTGCCAAACCACTCGTACGCTTTAGGGTCAGTGCTCTTTATTAAAATATCGGGCCCAACAATCTTGTCTGTAAAAATATTGGTCCTGTTTCCAGAAAGATATACAAAAACAGCGCCGGCCTGGTCCAAACCGCCATTTAAGTTGGTCAATGGCGACCCAATGACTAGATCTCGGACACCGTTACCGTTTACATCAACTGAGAACAGGTTATCGCCAATTCTTACCCCGTTAATCATATCCTCATTCATTGAACACCAAGTATAGATATCCCTTGACTTTATAGCAGCCGAGGGCGAGGTTGACAATCCTACGCTCTTTTGGCCTAGGTAAATGTAAACGTTGCCCTGGTTCTCGGATCCAATCCCGTTAGCCCAAGACGCTCCAACTATAAGGTCGTCTATACCGTCATTGTTGATATCTAAGACTGTCATCGATGATCCAAAGTTTGTGAACATGCTATTCTCTTGCTTCCAGTAACTACAAAACCCCTGCTCGCCAGTTTGCAATTTCCTGTTTCTGCCAACGTCAGCACTGTGTGGAGCAAACAATACCAGTGTTGCGTCGTTCTCCACCTCTTTTTGGCTCAACCTATATTCTACCTGATTGTTTTCCACCACAAATACTGCCCCACAAGCAGCGCTTTGGGCTTTTGAACAATAAAATGGTGCGCTTATAGCTATTTGTTTTTTACCAGTGCCACTAAAGTCGCCTGTTACTATCGACTTTCCAAATGAGGAGTACGGTTTTTTTGTGTACAATTTTTTTATTCTTGAGAATCTTCGTGATATATCCTCACACGCATTTTCTGGGCTTTTCTCGTCGTTGCGTGATACTTCTGAATGAGCTTCGCCATCGCCGATATCACTGAAGCTTAATCTATCTGGCTGACCGGCTTGGTTCACTAGAATCTTGCCTGTTTCTCTGCCGTCAATCCCTTTGGTACTGTTGAGATGTGACTCGGTATAGTTTACTCTGGATTGTATAGCTTGAGCCGTATTTCTGATAGTTTTGGTAAATATAACGGTATTTCCATTGCTGTCCAACTCTGTTTTTACTAAACGGTTATTGTTTGACCCAATTTTTTTAGAGTAGCTAATAAGCCCCTTTATTGTCTTGTTGTTTTTGTGAGTCAACTTTTTGTAGACCTCGCTGTATCCGCTCTTTCCCTGGTTAGTTTGGATCATGTCATCGTACGATAAACAGTTGCATGTTTTGTTGTTGGTCTCTATCCAAGTCGACAAACAGTTCCAACAATAACTTGTCTGTGTGGCCATAGAATTCAGTCCTCCTCTGAAATAGTCGGTAAACTCTTCCGTTATCAACGACGTTTTAGCCATGTAGCTCGGATATATCAAATGCCCGGTTCTCTTAACCCCTTGCATTGCCGAATACATTCTTGCCATGCAGCTTTCGATGGCTACTCTCGACACCCGTACGCCCATTATCTCGTATATTTTAACTATATCGTTTGTTGGTAACACCCAAGAATCCTAAATCAAGAATTAGTATCCACATTTTTTTATTTTTTTATTTGACTGTTTCTCAACTTCACATGTGTATATTTATATTTATATACAAATATAATCACCTTTATGTAGTTCAAGCCATCCAAATATCGCATATAAAAGTCACTGCCGATATCAAGCAATGTATGTGCTTCTGACCCTCTATCTGTGTATTCCGTGTTTGACAAAACGTCCAGTAGCCCTTCTTTCATGTTTATGCTGTGCCATATTTCGTCCGCTACTTGGTGTGAAGCAACTCCAAACAAAAACGCAATAATTGTCTACATGATACAATCCAGTCTCTATATTACAATTCTTAAAACCAAACTCGAACCAAAATAAACAAAATCTGAACCAAATCCACACTTGAACCCTCCCAAGTGTCATAGGCCCTATCTAGGCATATTCGCTCTGCGTTGACACAAAACAAGATATATGACCACTAAATAGTGGTTTCAGTTACCTTTGCTCTGTTGCTGTATGGTTTTTGATACTTTCTATTCAGCAGCTCAATGCCAGCTTCCAAAAACGGTGTCCAATGCGCAAACTCTGCCT
This sequence comes from Capniomyces stellatus, assembly GCA_001661515.1. NCBI lineage: Eukaryota > Fungi > Kickxellomycota > Harpellomycetes > Harpellales > Legeriomycetaceae > Capniomyces > Capniomyces stellatus. Next base: position 794,153 of record LUVW01000013.1, on the reverse strand, counting down.
CCGCATTCGAATTAAGACAGTCGTACCCCCAATCGGGGAAAAGAGTTCCTGCTTGCAGCGCTTCTAAATTACCATTGATTATCTCGCTATGAATCAATTTATACTGGGAATCACTCCCACCTATATCTATGTCCTTTGAATTGAACCACACTCTTGCCCTTTCTGTAACTTCGTTGTGCACATTTGGTCCGCAGGAGAGTACAGCGCCTAAAAATGGGCTTAGTAAAACTGTTATCTTGAGCCTCATAATTGGACTTTGTATTTGGTGCCAATATCTTTGTTATTTCTATGTTATTACTTCTCTCTATGCCTTTTTCTTTCTTCCTTTTTGGTTAAGGCGGTTGTAGTTTGCAACAAGTTGGTTGTCGTGTAGTTGGTTTGTAAGATAAATGAAAACAAAAAAGCACCAGTAAAATACCAAAAGATAGTCGTTTCCTATCGCCTTGCCGTGAAAGATGTACTGTGCCTAAGACTCTTGGTGCACTACACGGCTAGGGCGTTTTACTTTTATTTATGGTATTGGTCTTTCTTGTGACTTTAGTTTAAACATATACTGAATAACTAAAATGTATATTCTATTCAGGTTGTTGCAAAAGTAGTTTTAAAAAAAAATGAACTGTGATAAAGACTTGATGTTTCTTGACTCGTGAGCTTTTTATCTATATTTAAACTTTATTTTCCTTTTGAAATTAAAACTCGAATAAATACCAGCACATATATAAGCATTGGTGCTTCTGTGTAATATATTGGAATCTATTTAATTGCTTATTTCAATTTTAGTAATTGTCTGTTCTCGTGTCACATAAAACTCCAACAATTTAATCATTTCAGCAATAAGTTCCGAAGACAAAAAAAAAGAATCACACTCTTGTCCACTAGCTAATTGTTTTAAAGCTGTGAGTGATACTAGTGCCATTTCCAGGTGTGTGCTTTTCCATCTAATCTGTATTTGCTTCATTGTCTAAATTGGTTTTCCCAATTTTGTCCTTGCTCATAATGTTTAGAGATGTCCAAAGTATACAATGTTTTAATTGGGCCACTCTCTTTGTGCTTTTTCTAAGAATTTTGGTCCTTATATAATTTGTTATAAAACAATTCATTAAAACCCCACCGTGATTGGTGGCATACACTCGCCCAGCTATTCATTTGACTGTATTATTAATCAAACATGGTTTGATGGGCTGGCTTACAGTTCGTATCTTTTTTTTGTTATTATTGATTTTAAGAAGGATGCAGTTTGTAACTTTTTTGTTTATTCCATCAAAGCAAAAGAACACGTCATCTGTGACTATCCTTTAGCCTTCAATTTGGGGGTTTAGCATTTGTTTGGAGCCGATTCCCTCATTTTATCCAAACTCATATAGTGTTTTCTCCTATTTTACTGAGTCGATAAACATTATCACTCCGCGTGGATGATACAAATAATACCTGACAACACTGAATTTGATATGATAATGGCTAACAGATGACCAAATGCTTCATAGATATCTTGCACCAACATGTGTTTTTCTTTTTGATTTTCCAAAAAATTAGATTTGAGCTTGGGCTTGGGCTTGGGCTTGGGCTTGAGAATTATTGTTAGCTTGAATTGGCGGCATTTATATTTAATTCTCAGTTAAAAGCTGCTAATTTAGTAAGAGGATAACGACCTAAGCTTTATTTTTTTGCCGCTTTTTATTTTCTTTTTATTTAACATTGTATTTTTTGCTATCTTTTTTATTAAGCTGAATTATAAATGCCAATTTAGGTTTGGTGGTGCCTGAGTGCAATAATCAAGGGGTTTGTGTTATTCAATATAACAGGATTTTACCAAGCTGACTAGCTGCTACCTTTTCATAACGTTTGACAGTTTTTTCGGTAAAAGTGATCAATAAAAGCGCCATAATACTAAAATGTTGAATATACGCTGTTTCACCAATCAATATATTTGCCAAGGCAAAGTAGGGCCAATAACGTCTTGTCCACTTTTTGGTTTATTGAAGCAATACATTATATATTATAAGGTACTTATTGTCAAAACCAACATCAATGCCAATCTGTAAACAGTAAGCAGTCTAGATTTCAAAACAGATTTCGAGTATATTTTAAAGTGTGATGATTGCTCCGAATTCAATTAAAAGAGAGTCAGATATACACTTGCAACGTGATGCTGCTCCGAGTAAGTTTGAGTTGATATATATTTTTTATTGCAAACTGATTCAATATTTTATTGATGTCTAGAGGCTATTATTAAAAAGCATCAGTTGTAGCAGCCACGCTCGACTGGCTGCAAATTTGGTGCGAACAGCATCAACACAATTTTGTAGATCTTGAATCTCATCTTTGCCTTGTCTGAATAAGCTCCGCGGCATTCAAGAGCACCGTTGATCATGTCTGTTGATGCGCCAAAATGACCAGCCAATACCTTTGGGTTGGTATGGACCATAGATTCCCAGTACCAAAACGAAACCTTCCAACTGACACTTTCGTCGCTTGAAACAATATCTGGATTTATAAACAGCCTATCATCGCCAAAAATAGCAGTTGACGCTTTAGAGTAGTTTTCGGCCCACGTAAGCTGTATATACCCCCTACCACCATAATCCTTGCCCTGAGTACCAAGTGGCGAGGGGTATGCTTTTGAGCAGTCGTTGGAAAGACAGTACTCTTCCCTCTTTTTCTGTAGGCCAGCCGATTCCCATAAAATTTGTGAAAGAAACATTGCAGCCTCGACATTTCCGCTAATAGCATCCGAGCTAAACCCACTGAGAAGCTCGTTGCACTGTGTGCTTGACGGTGAGGGGTATCCATTTAATTCCAGCGCTTTTGTTATCAATTCGCAGTTTATATTTACTGGTTTGCTTGTGGATACGTTTGTTGGTGCTCGGTATCCAAGACTAGCAGAGAACGACTTGTATGCAAAAAATCGCGTGTATATAAAATAAATGGATAGAAAGTACATGTTGGTTTGTATTTTTTTCTTTTTTTGGCCAAATTAGGTGTTTTGGTTTTTATTTGAATAAAGTTTGATTTGCGCTTGATCTGTTTGGTTTTAGCACTATTTCTTTAATGATATTTTTTGCGATCGAACTTGTTGTGGGGGGGGGTTTTTTAAAAAAAATATATTATACGTCGTTTTGTATGCTATTTATACTTTTTATAGATGCAAAGAGAAGCAAACAAAGTTTAGCAAGTGTACCGCCTTTGGGCATCAGTGTGCTCTATGTACTCTAATACGTGTCTATCATTGTAATGTAGTTGGTAACATTTTTATAAAGTGTTTGGAAATAATTTTAAGAGCAAGTAAATGACCATGTGTGTGTGTATAGAGGCCTGCGTATGATTTCCTTCATCTTGGCCAGTGATGGTTTGTAGAAAATAATGTTTTTTGTATGATCCAATTTCACAGTATCTATATCCCCGAGTAAACACCCGGCATCAAAATAGAAGTATCACATTTTATATTATCACACTGCTTATTCACATAAGCCCTGAGTGACTAGTTAAATCAGCAGTAACGCATCTTGTAATCGTATGTTAACCATCAACTATACACACCGAGAGCTTGTGATCTAAGAGGTTACGAGTAAGGTAGCACCCACATTCAAGCTAGTATATGCCTCTTGTAACTGACACGTTTTATTATTATTATTATTATTATTATTCAGAGGTTTGGCATAATACGGCAGAGTCCTTTAGAGATGCAGAAAAGATACATTGCCAACAGATTACGTATCCATGTAGTTATTGATGACATTGGTATTTTAAGGCAAATTGGGAACTGGGAGCTGAGAGCCGAGAACCGAGAACTGGGTCCCATATTGTGGGTAACCCATAAACTGTGCTATTTGATTATTTAACGTAAGCCTTTATGTTCACCAGATAATTAGCTGGTGTTGTAATCATGATAAATCCTAACGTCTGCCCTTTGAATGTGATTAAATGATTAACTAAATGATTAATTCAGCAACGGAAAATTGAATGTCCATTTCATCAAGTATATAAAAAAAAAGATATTTTTAATCGAAAAATAAGCGAATCGATTTACTCTAGAAAGTAATGAATTAAAATTTTTCTTTAAAGAAAAAAAACTTGGTTTTTTTTTCAACGTTTTTTTTTTTTTTTCAAATCAAAAGTTAAGAAGTATAAATGAAATCGTGGAATAAATCAAATATTGGCTCTAGTTTTCTCATTTCGAGGCATTCTTATTTTACTATTGAAAAAAAGCATTAAAGTATCTCCGGCTTGTTGATTTTAGGCAAAATAGAAAAAGTAGATCAGCAAGAACCTTCAGGCAAAAAGAATAAGAAAAAAAAGACACGACTAATTAAGATTAAGCGCGTAGAGTAATATCAGCAGTATTGATCATTGGCTGTGCGAACATTTCGTTTAAAAAGTAAACAGGATAAACAAATTGGAGCGAGAACTAGATTTATAGAATAATATACAAAAATGAGCTACAAAAGCAAGAAAATCACGAGAACCAAAAAGAAGGAGTTGCGGGATTTGGAATTAAAGTACATTGATGAGTTGGGCGAGCTTGCTAATAAAAATGTAAGTCAGTTTATGGATACTTTAAGCGCTTTAATATGGTTAGCTGTATTGTGGGCATTATAAAATTATAACTGTGCCTTGAGTGTCGGATTAATAAGCATATATCCATGTCTTTTTCAGTTTGATTAATGAATTTAATTTGTCTACAGAATCGAGTATTGAATGTAAAACACTTGGGACTTTTACTTTACTTTTCTAATCTGGTAATATGTGATGGTTTGGTGGGGGATAATTTGGGTTTAGGTTGAGATAACTGAAGGCTTGTTTTCAGAGTTGCCTATTTCTAAAAAAACCATTGAAGGTTTGACTTCAGCAAAATATGTTGAAATGACGGATATTCAACGCAAGGCAATTCCCTTGGCACTGGCAAAGAAGGACGTTCTAGGAGCTGCAAAGACGGGTTCCGGAAAGACACTTGCTTTTCTAGTTCCGGTAAGGATAACAAGGGGAGGAGGAAGGGGCGGGGGAGATTATTGTAGGATTCATTTGGCAGCTGAAAAAAAAAAAAGAAGTAGCCTAGGTGGGATAGGGGTGAGATAAACAAGCTAATGAACTAGAATTTTATGACTTTGAGTAGATGCTAGAGATACTATATCGTGAAAAATGGTCTAGACTTGATGGATTGGGTGGACTGATTATATCACCAACTCGAGAGCTGGTAAGAAAAATATGATATTGATATGGTTAAATATACATAGTTTTTGGTGAGGACAGAAATGCGAATAATAGTGTCGGCCAACCCAGAAAAATGCGCGGTGTAAATAAAATGGGTAAGTGAAAAGAAACTAAAAAAATAATAATAATACAAATGATTGAATAAACAATTTTGGAAATAGGCGGTGCAAATATTCAATGTGCTATGCAAGATTGGAAAGAAGCATTCGTTTTCGGCAGGGTTAGTGATTGGAGGCAAGAATGTAGCAGAAGAGAGAGAGAGAATATCGAAGATGAATATACTGGTTTGTACGCCAGGGCGGCTTTTACAGCATATGGATGAGGCACCGGACTTTGACTGCTCAAATCTGCAATTTCTAGGTAATATAAAGCAGCAAATGTAAAAGTGATTTTAGATGTGTGCATATGGAGATAATTTTGACAGGGAGATTTATAAATTAAAGGGGTGTGCTTGAAATTGTTACTTGTAGTGTTGGACGAAGCAGACCGGATATTGGACATGGGATTCCAAAAGACAGTTAATGCGATTATAGAGAACATTCCAAAGAAGCGCCAGACACTATTGTTTTCTGCTACACAGACCAAATCCGTCAGAGACTTGGCAAGGCTCAGTTTAAAGGTATTGTGGTTAGATATGTAGATATTGTGGTTTGAATGAGATTCAGAGTTTGGGATGGCGCTAATGACTATGTATGGAATTGCTGATTAGGACCCAGAGTATGTGTCTGTGCACGAGTCGGCAGAGCAGTCGACGCCACAGAAGCTAAGCCAGTACTATATGAACACAGAGCTGCCACAGAAGCTGGATATGCTGTACTCGTTTATCAAAACACATTTGAAGACACGGATCCTGGTGTTTATGTCCAGCAACAAGCAAGTAAGGTTTGTGTATGAGACATTCTGTAAACTTCAGCCAGGAATCCCACTGGTTCATCTGTATGGGAAGCAGAAACAGATGGCGAGAGTTCAGGTATTTGACAGATTTATGAAGATGCCATACGGCTGCATGTTCTGCACTGATGTTGCGGCAAGAGGGTTGGATTTCCCAGCAGTGGATTGGGTGTTGCAGCTAGATGCGCCTGAAGACATTGATACGTACATTCATCGTGTGGGCAGAGCTGCTAGATACGACTCGGTGGGAAGCTCGTTGCTGTTTTTGCTACCTAGCGAAGAGCCTATGGTTGAGATGTTAAAGGATCGCAAAGTGCCAATTACCAGAATCAATCCTAAACAAAACAAGATGGTTTCTATTTCAAGCCAAATGCAACACTTTTGTTTCCAGGACCCAGAAATCAAGTATCTTGGACAAAAGGTAAATTGTTATTGTTACTGATTGCATTTATTATCACCAAGAAGACTTGAAAAACTTGAAAACGCATATTATGTTGCTTGAGTTTGATGTGAACATTAAAGGACTAACATTGTTAAATTTTGTGTTTAAATTTGGTGAAATTCATCTAGTCATTTATCTCCTATGTCAGATCAGTTTACTTGCAGAAGAACAAAAAGGTGTTTGACGTGCAAAAGCTTCCGCTAAATGAGTACGCAGAGTCGATTGGACTTCCTGGTGCGCCAAAGATCAAGTTTGTCAAGAAAACTGTGCAGGATAAGGAGAGAGAGAAGGAAACCAAGAATGAAAGAGCTCTAAAGGAAAGGAGCAAAAAGAGCAACATTAAACTCAACGACGACAGCGAAGATAGCAGCGATGAAGAGAAGGACGGAGGAGTGGTCACCAAAGTCAGCAAGATGGTTAACAGAAAGAATGTTGGTGTTTTGGCTGATCATTACCAAAAGATTATTGATCGAACCAACGATGGGTTCAACAGTGACAATAACGCAAGTGGTGATGAGGATTTCTTGGTTCCAAAACCAAAGGCAGCAGCTAAACAGGCTGGAAACGCCAATGCGACAGATAGCACGTCTGAAAAGTCAGATGGTTCCGACTCTGGCTCTGGCTCTGGCTCTGACTCTGACTCTGAGTCCGGCTCCGATGCTGAAACTGTGAATGAAAGTGCACAAGAAAATGAAAATGGTGGTGACGATGAACCAGCACCATTGCTAAAAGTTCTAGCAATAAACCCCAAAACCAACATGCCAGTAGTAGTTCCAAACATTCCAGCACACGAAATGACTAAGCGACAGATGCGCAAAGCCAAGGAGAAGATCATCAAAAACTCCTCAAACACAAGAATGCTGTTTGATGAAATGGGCAATCCAAAACCCGTTTACGAAATGGCTACTGAAAACAGTTTTTACCAAGAGGGCTCTGTCAACTCTCTTGTTGAGAATTTCACCAACGAAAACGTTGATAAAATGCATCTCATTGACCAACAGGACAAGCTTGCTGCCTATGAAAAGCGCAGACAGAAACGTGCTGAACAAAAGCAAAAAGCTAAAAATGAGCTATCCAACTCCAACTCCAACTCTTCCTTCTCTGCCCAAGCCACCCTTTCTGGAAATAACGAACATGCAGACTTTGACTCTGGTTCTGGTTCTGACTCTGGTTCTGGCTCTGGTTCTGGCTCTGGTTCTGAAAACTACTCAAACTCTGGTTCCGGGTCTGATTCCGAATCCATGCCCCAAAAACGTATTTCCAAAGCTAGCACTAAAGCCAACTCCAACAAAAGACCAAACGAATCTGACAGTGACCAAAGTGACTCTGGCTCCAGTGTCGACTACTCTGTCTTTGAAAAGTCTGGCCGCAAGTCCAAGAGCAAGTCTAAATCCATCGATGATAACAGATTCATTAAAAAGAAATCTAAACTCATCGAGTTTGATAACTCCAACGCCAACCTCGAGGACCAAGAACAGCTTGCTTTGAAACTACTGGATCTTTACTAATTCATAACATCTGCCCCAACTTTGACACTATGTTCTTTATCCTTATCAAACTTATTTTTGTTTATCTACTTGCTCTACACTAAATCTGAAACCACTACAATTTCTTTTTTTAAAATATATACACATTCGCAAATACTAAAAAAAAATCAATCTAATAAGCATACGTCGTTCACCATAACACTTTTAACTCACTTTTGTTACTTTAAAAAGTGATGTAAACCTCAAAATAAATATTCGATAAAACGCAAAAAAAATAATAAAATGCTCTGTACAGGGGTCGAACCTGTGACCTTGGCGTTATTAGCACCACGCTCTAACCAACTGAGCTAACAGAGCCGGTTAGAAAAAATTAGGTTAGAAATACTAGATATACAACTAGATATTTTAAAGTACAAAACTCCTGATTTTAATTTTGCCCAAATAATCTTTAAAGTCACTGAACTACACTAATTTTTTTTCAAAAATAGCTAAAGAAATATTATTGACTTTACACTGTCGTTGAAGTTTAACTATAACACTATCCTAAACCTTTTCAGGCTATAAACTGGATATACCAATTTTTTTCTCATTTGGCTTGGTTTTGGCTTTGAATCCAAGACATGGGATATACGGGACGCGATTGGCTGCCGCAACAAACCCTTAAATCCAACAAAGTCGCAGAAATAGTCTTCCCCGCTTAATTCCCACAACAAACACAACATAGGTGTAAAGTGAGGATACGAGCAAATATGAAATGTGGGTATGAGCAAACATAAACTGAGAAGATACGAGCAAACATAAACTATGGGTATGAGCAAACATGTATCTAGTTCGCTTTAGGGAAAAGACTGCGCTAGCCATGTCGTACAAAGAGTGTTCTGCAGTCGGATATATCACAACAAACGAGCCAGAGAGTAGACAAGAAAGGTCTGGCTAGCTAGTGCTAAATAAAAGCAATAGAGTAAAAAGATAAAAAAGCAGAATAGAAAGTTAAAAGAGTAGAAGAAAAAAAAGGTTAATAGAGCAGAGTAAAAAGATGATAAAAGCAGAGCAAATAAAAAAAAGTGAGGAGCGACCGAGGTTCGAACTCGGGACCGCCCGATTTGCAATCGGAAGCTCTACCACTGAGCTATCACTCCAACACATGGGCTTGACCGGGGATTGAACCCGGGGCCTCTCGCACCCAAAGCGAGAATCATACCACTAGACCATCAAGCCGATAAAAGCCTCGCTTTTGTCTTGTTTTTCTTCGTCACTTTACATAGTTTAACTCAATCGTTTAGCTCAATCGTTTAGCTCAATCGTTCAGCTCAATCGTTTAGCTCAATCGTTCAGCTCAATCGTTCAGCTCAATCGTTTAGCTCAATCGTTCAGCTCAATCGTTCAGCTCAATCGTTTAGCTCAATCGTTCAGCTCAATCGTTTAGCTCAATTGTTTAGCTTAATCGTTTAGTTTAATCACTTAACTTAATTATTTAGCTCAATCGTTTAGTTTAATCGTCCTTCGGGCTGGTATGTCTGATGTTAGGATAAAAAGCTCCTCTGTAGAGTCTTTTGGTGAGGCGAGTATCTATCTTATTTCTGGCGTACAGAAAAATATTTTAAAACTAACCAGCTCTACCAACCAACTGTTTCTCCATAAGCTTGACTTTAATTTTGATAGTTTATTGAAGCTTTGACTCAGTTTGTTAGCTTTATTAAATTAAAGTTAAATCTAGATAATAAAATTGAGCTGGATTTTTACAAATCTTTATAAAAGTTACAATTTAAAAATAAATTCGGAGTGTCGATTTAGTTAGGCTGTTCGACGCATGCTTAAGACGCACACAACTATACTTTGTTCATGACTATGTAGTTGATAGCATCCTCCATTGAGCTATGTACGTTGTCTGTTGTGAGTTCCATTTGGTACTGTAGCTCATTACAGTTTGCACCTACAGGGTAGTTAAGCAACATTGAGTCGACCAGATTTGATGTTTCTATGTTGGCTGGCCTTCGTCCTCTATCTGCAATATCTTGCACTGTATCGGATAGACTGAGAGTGCCACTGTTTTGCGAGCCTCTATCCTGTCTACAGCTCAGAATAGTTTTTGACAGTCCTGATAGTTCTAAAACTCTTAACACGCTTGGCTTTACGTTTGTAAAATGTACTTCAAAATCTCCTGTGAGACTGCTAACTTGGTTTGAGCTTGGACTAGCTGTACTATCTTCAGCTTTTCTATTCGAGTAGTAAGTCCTTCTTTGGTTTTTCGAGTACTCGGTTAGCTCGTTTTTCAGATCCACAAGCATCTGAATACCGGTTGCGTCTATAATGGAAACAACAGACATATTGATAATAACAGCTTTTAGTAGCGGCAGCGACTCTGTGCTTTTGGCCTTTTCCTCCTGAATGACTGTCTTCTGGTAATCTATGTTCTTCTGGCAAAAGTTGTACTGCTTTCTTGACAAGTAAATGTAGTCCAAGAACCTAGTCCTTGAGCCCTTAATATCAATGTATGTTAGCTTGGACCAATCCTCTTCTATTTCCTTGCTTTGGTCTGATTTGGTTGAGTAGGTTAGAATTTGAGCCAGATTCACAATGTCGCTTTTGATTCTTGATGCGTTCATGTAAACGATTGACTGATCCGGCCTCACAGTTATTATTCCGTTACTTGGAAGTGGCGACGGGAATACACCAACGTCAAAGTACTTTTTAGAATTCTCGTTCAACGTCAGAAGCTGCACATTTACCAAGCATATCTTCAGCAAAAAGCACACTACGCTAAACCCTACTGCGCTGTATATTCCCATTTCAACGTTGACAAACAGAGTTACAAACAGCGAGATCAACGACGAAATCAAATCGAGCGGGCCTATTTTCCACAGCTTAATAAACATGCTTGGCTTGCTTATAAGTTCCATAACACCAACAATGATGATAGAGGCAATCACCGGCTTTGGGATATAAAAGAACACTGCTGGTAGAAACAGTAGTGACATGATTACTACAAGACTTGTCCAGACTCCATTGAGAGGTGTTTGTGACCCAGAATTTCTATTTACGGATGACCTCGAAAAACTTCCTGTGCTTGCAAACGAACCAAAGAATGGGCCGATTATATTTACAATCCCTTGAGAGATTAACTCGTTGTTGTTGTTTATTTCGTAGTGATCCAGTCTTGCAAATGCTTTGGCGATTGCTGTATGTTCCAACACTACAACCATAGTCATTGTCAGCACGTTGATGCTTATTGTAGAAAGTAGGTTTAGAGAAAGGTTGGGCATCGCGGGTTTGTAGAATCCTTGGCTTATTTTTCCCACAATGTTAATTTTGCTGTCTGTGCTGAATTTGTCCACTAGAAAAGACGCCAAAGTAAATATAATAATCACCAAGGTGTTTTTTAGCACACCCAGGTAAAAGATCGCTTTGGAATTTTTTTGGTACCTTGCTGCTATAAACCTTATAGCCAGAATGAATATCAGACTCGATACACCGAATATAATGTTCACGTATTGCAAGGTATCTATCTTTTTGAACGTGTTTATCAGGATATTGATTGGGCTGACTGATGTACTGATTCCCCTAACGCCAATGAGTGTTGGAAACTGGCTTGTCATTATTGTTAGTGCTGAGCCTGTAGTAAACCCGACAATAACCGGCACAGGAATAAACTCCATGAGCATTCCTATTTTAAAGACGCCCATTAAAAGGTTGATGATTCCTGATACGAATGCGACTGTTATTGCGATTGTTTCTGGCGAGTATCCCACATCCGGCAAGTTTGATATTATTTGCCCTGTCAGTAGCGAAATCACGGCTGTAGGTCCGATTGTTATGTCCTTTGATGTTCCAAAAATAAAGTATAGTAGAGGCCCAACCATTGATGTATACAGCCCATATTGAGGTGGTAGGCCAGCAAGCCCTGCGTACGCTATTCCTTGTGGAATCACCATTGCACCTACAGTAATTCCTGAAATCATGTCGCCAATAAACCATTTACGGTTATATTTGGGCAGCCAGCTTAGAAACGGGAACGCTTCATATATAACTTTTGACCCAGATGCTGAGCCAATCACGTTTCTAGCTGATTCTTTTGCCCAAGACACAAACGGATGCTTCATTATAAGAACCTCCCCATGCGAACCTGTACACTCTGTATTAGTCATATTGATATTTGTGTATATGTATGCGTATTTGTATTTGTATAGCTGATAGTTTATTTATTTACAGGTGTGAGTTTGCTATATATCTAGCTGGTAGACAAATACAATAGCTATACCGTTGTCTAACTGTATATAATTAAATACGAAAAAAAGTAAACTCGTATTGAGTTTAAAGCAATAGTAGAAAATGAATTTTATGTGTTTATACGGCACTTGGTGCTTAACCATGTATATATATTTTTTTATTTCATCTCATAATTGGGGTATTAGTTGGTATAGTAGAACATCTCTAATAAACAATACTATCGATAACTCGGTTACTCCCATCTCATATACAATAATAAACCATACTCCACTTTTCGTCTGGCCCACCTTTGGTGGTAGCATTATTGACTTGCATTTCCTACGCCAAATATGATTCGAGCAAAGATTTAAAAGCAACATTCAAAACAATTTAAGGAAAAAAAATAATACAACTCCAAAAAGTAAATTGACATTTAATGTGATTAATTTGAGGGTGTGCTATGTATACTCATACAAACAGCCTTTGGGATTATCGCTAAATACAGTATTTTTGCTAGGTGGGTTGCCATTATCTTCAGTACTGTGCCTCCTGAGCTACACTCTGCTTCGGCTTGTTAATAGAATGGCGACATGCTCAAATTATTTACAACTCAACTTTTTTCCTTAAGCTTTTTTCATTTCACTTTTTTCATTTCGCTTTTTTCAATAAAATTACGTGATTTCATTTTTGTTTCCGCAATTATACTATTTTATAATTGGGTGTTTATTGCGCAAACACATCAATCAATTGTGAATAAACTAATTGTGTGTATTTGGAATATATTAGGGATGCATTGACTAAATAATCAAATAGCTGGAATATTTGCATATTTGATGAATTATAGTGCAATGCTGAGTTAGAAAACCTGTGCCAACCAAGAATAGCTTGACCCAAAGATACGTTGCAAGCACACATACTGACCTTATCCCAACACCTTGTAATTGAGATATCTTTCCTGGCACTACTATATCAACTGATTTGAACTGAATTCGCAAAAGTAATAACATCGAAATGAAGCCATCACCGCTTAATAGTGCGCCATTACATTTGTCGCTACAATGCGAGCACCCTTTGTTAAATTCAAATACTATACACAATTTTATTTCAATACGCTTCTTTACATTTCATCCCCATCAATAAAAACAACTAGTGCAATAATCCTCCCAAATGTAATTTTGTGAATAAATAGCACACAGCCAGCATCTTTTTTTTTTCATCAATTACAGACTGACTCTTCATTCTCATTAGTTACAGTTTGCCTCCTTTTTTTCATTGATTACAATAGTGTGCGCCAAGTTGGACATCTACAAATTCCATAAAGTATATTATCAGCATGCTTTTAAACCGGAAAAAGAAAGAGTTGTTAATGTTTGAACACTTTTCCATAACACTACAATTTAGAAATATGATTGACGAGAAATTTGGATGTATAAATGTTTGGATTCAATGAACCGAATAATGAAGCCAAAATCTACGTATTTAGAACTAATAGTTTAAACAGCAGCTGGGTTATCATGGTCACGAAACCACAGCTCTAGTAAGGGGCTTGTACAAACTCTTTCGCCAAATGTATTAGTAAGCATTACCATACAAATGGCACAGTGCAGCTCAAAGAACATGAAAAGTCAATAAAAATAGTTCCGTTCATACAAAGTTATAAACTATTTATGTGAATTTTCGTTCTCATTTTAATCACCAGCTCATTACACCAAGGTTTAATTTAAACAGGTTCAACTGAAATTAACTAAATACGCTGTGTCTTAAACATATCTTCAAGCTAGGTTTATGATATAGGTCATTGGCGTTTGTATACATGCATAAACCACCACAAAGGGGTTTGAAACCAAACGCAAAGTTAGTAATAAGCACAGCTACAAGTTTGGTAATACAAGTCATCATCTGGCCAATGTTTGGAAGATAGGAGGGTTGAGATGAAGCAATTATACGTGCTGTTAGCGCAGCTGCTTTAATTAGATATATATATACGTTTACTTAACATTGAGCTTGCTACCTGATGATTTGGTATAAAATGAGAATAATCGATTGTAAATCATGGTTTTTACTTTTTCGCATCTGTATACAGACAGTATGTCAACATAAATGTCACCAAAGACGTATTCTCGATGCTTATAAATACAGCCCCAAAAAATAAAAACCTAATTGGCACAAAGTAATTGCAATTTGGCTGTGATTGTGAAGCAAAAAAATACACATCCAAGGCTGTGGTCCACTCGGAGGTTATAGAAGCTGTTTGTTGTGATATTATGGGCCAGAACCCAATAATGGCGACATTGGCAGGGCAATTGCATCATTAGCCTAATCCACCACTAGGATAGGTGTGATTATACCATGTGTAAAGAAGGAACATAAATATTTGGCCACGTCTGGTTTGCGGTGTTTTGAAGTACCTCCGTTTTAAGATATAATTGGTTTGTATCCATGAAGACAACAGTAGCGCATCAAGAATGTTCTAGAGACAAAAAACAAGCTGTAGGGGTGGCAAAGACAATATTGCCTTATCGCTGTCTGTCCAAACGCTGATTCGCCAGTCTACCAAATCACCTATGTTTACCAGTACTTACCAATGTTTACTAGCGTATTGATCGCTGCTTATAGGACCGAGTCTCTTAATAGTTGGGGGTCTAACTAGCACTATTGCGCCTTTCTGCCAATTTTGATGTTCTTAGAAGTATATTTGTTTATCAAAGCATCTCCAAGTCTACAAATAAATCAATATAATTTGGTCGTGAAGCTATCAAGACCACCATAGTGCAATGGGTTGTTGAGAGGCTATAAAGTTTTACTTGCTCTAGATGTGCTTTTATGTAAATAAGTCGAATATAGTCGGTATCCAATGTAGTATTTCTAATTCGATTAACGATGACTTAGCTACCCACTTAGAAAACGTATTCCTGGTAAAAGCTTTGGTAAAAATAAAAATAAATATGTTTGCCAACGAATTAAACCCCCCATTTTAATTGATTATTGGGCCGAATCAATTTGAAAAATATAAAAAGAATCATGGCCAATGAGCTCAAGTAGAATCCAATTTTGCGGTTAAAATTGTATAGATTGCTTCGATGTAACGCCCATAACCAATACTAAAATAGATTAAACTATGAGAGTTAAGCAGAAAGGTAGAAGAATAAGTATAAATATCTAATATCAACCAGACAACCATTTTTTCTTTTCAAAATTGCCCTTTCGAAGCCTGTATTGTCTTAAATTTACAGTGGTTATACTGGTCAAACTGTGGCGCAAAACAAATAAAATTGAATTCATTTCTTTTTTACTTAGGTCATTCTTTAAACCGGTTGTATTGTTAACTAATGATATAGTGCTAACGTATCGAATTATTGTTTTTTTAATTAAAAATGTATAATGTGGTATTTTGGCATGTGGTTTATTTGTGATACAAAATTTACCATAAAAAAAACCTTAATCCCTGAACTAAGGAAAAGATTTCCGATGGAAATAGTTGTAACTAAATAAAATAAAATAAAAATTTCAATAAACTATCAAAATTAAAGTCAAGCTTATGGAGAAACAGTTGGTTGGTAGAGCTGGTTAGTTTTAAAATATTTTTCTGTACGCCAGAAATAAGATAGATACTCGCCTCACCAAAAGACTCTACAGAGGAGCTTTTTATCCTAACATCAGACATACCAGCCCGAAGGACGATTAAACTAAACGATTGAGCTAAATAATTAAGTTAAGTGATTAAACTAAACGATTAAGCTAAACAATTGAGCTAAACGATTGAGCTGAACGATTGAGCTAAACGATTGAGCTGAACGATTGAGCTGAACGATTGAGCTAAACGATTGAGCTGAACGATTGAGCTAAACGATTGAGCTAAACGATTGAGTTAAACTATGTAAAGTGACGAAGAAAAACAAGACAAAAGCGAGGCTTTTATCGGCTTGATGGTCTAGTGGTATGATTCTCGCTTTGGGTGCGAGAGGCCCCGGGTTCAATCCCCGGTCAAGCCCATGTGTTGGAGTGATAGCTCAGTGGTAGAGCTTCCGATTGCAAATCGGGCGGTCCCGAGTTCGNAAGACAAAAGCGAGGCTTTTATCGGCTTGATGGTCTAGTGGTATGATTCTCGCTTTGGGTGCGAGAGGCCCCGGGTTCAATCCCCGGTCAAGCCCATGTGTTGGAGTGATAGCTCAGTGGTAGAGCTTCCGATTGCAAATCGGGCGGTCCCGAGTTCGAACCTCGGTCGCTCCTCACTTTTTTTTATTTGCTCTGCTTTTATCATCTTTTTACTCTGCTCTATTAACCTTTTTTTTCTTCTACTCTTTTAACTTTCTATTCTGCTTTTTTATCTTTTTACTCTATTGCTTTTATTTAGCACTAGCTAGCCAGACCTTTCTTGTCTACTCTCTGGCTCGTTTGTTGTGATATATCCGACTGCAGAACACTCTTTGTACGACATGGCTAGCGCAGTCTTTTCCCTAAAGCGAACTAGATACATGTTTGCTCATACCCATAGTTTATGTTTGCTCGTATCTTCTCAGTTTATGTTTGCTCATACCCACATTTCATATTTGCTCGTATCCTCACTTTACACCTATGTTGTGTTTGTTGTGGGAATTAAGCGGGGAAGACTATTTCTGCGACTTTGTTGGATTTAAGGGTTTGTTGCGGCAGCCAATCGCGTCCCGTATATCCCATGTCTTGGATTCAAAGCCAAATGCTTGGTATTTTTTTTAAATTGGAATCCCCTCGTTTTAATTATATTAAAACACCAACATTTAGCTCTTTTCTCTTTTGTACTTTTCAATCAACAATAGTACCAAAGATACTTTGAAAATATCAAAAATAACAATTCAACCACCAAACCAACAATGTCATCATATTTTGGTAAGCCCCATATTTCCATGTTTAATTCAAAGTCAATTCTTCATATTTATAATTAATATTTTAAATGTGCATTTACCAGAACTGAGTCACAATAGTTTTACTTTGTTAAAAATAGACGAACATGATATCAAGATCGAAGAGACCAGAGGATCTTCTACAACGAGAGACGGGTATATATATGGGAACTCTGAAATGGAATTAGCCAGATCTCAATCTTCTAGAAGAGTGGTGAACATGGTTGATGATTTTATGGGCGTAAACTCAAATTTCCATCCAAATCGAATTCAAGAAACCCAAAGCTCAAATCAATTTCTGCAGGCTACAAGGTCACTTGCGTTGTGTAATAAGTTATTGAACTAAAATACGAATTTTTTTATTTATAAATTGGGCTAAAAGTAGAAAAAACTATGATATGCAATGTAGATTTTTTAATGGAATCCGTGACAGAGCGGTCCAGAATTCAAACAACGGATACTTGGACGATAATGTGATCGAGCAAATGATTCTGCAGCTATCCCAGGATATGGGCACCGGGTAAAAAAAAAAGTCACAGAAAGTTGTTTGTTGTACTATTTTGTATAAACAGATAAACGAATTCCGGTAATTTTAGTTCAGGAATATAAAAATAATACAAAACATTGACTTTAGAGTGTCATACCCTACGGACAAAGCATTCGTTTCAAAGCTCCCTAGATGCGCAAGAAAAGATGTCCCTGAAGGTAAGAATCTCAGTGATCAAGTTGAAAATCTTTATATTCAGCTGGTTCATAATATTACCGATGGAACGATGGCAGCAACAACAATCATAAACGATGTCTCTGGATGTAGAAACCACCTGTGCTATTTGCAGCGAAGACTTTTCTTTGAACGACGCTGATAACGGCTGCGACACGGTTGCTTTTAGGCTCCCGTGCAGCCATTACTTTGATGTAGAATGTATAACGCCGTGGCTTAACTTGGTAATACTCGGCATTTAAAGTTATATAATATTAACACCAAATATTTGTAAAAAAA
The DNA here is from genome assembly GCA_001661515.1 of Capniomyces stellatus. Lineage (NCBI taxonomy): Eukaryota > Fungi > Kickxellomycota > Harpellomycetes > Harpellales > Legeriomycetaceae > Capniomyces > Capniomyces stellatus. The sequence continues at coordinate 776,039 of LUVW01000013.1, read as the reverse complement.
TTTCAAGTATGCATCGCTTATATAGCCGCTTTAACATTTGTTTGTATGGGTGAAAACGGCGCATGTTTTAGAACAATACTTGTCCAGTCTGCAGAGTAGAAATGCCCTCAGACGATCCCGATTGGATCAACAAGCAAAAGGAGAAAGAAAGGCAGCTATTCAAACAGCAGCAGGACGACATGATGTATGGTTGAGTGTGTGCCCGGGCGTTGAGTTTTACAATCAAGCGAATGATATTTATGTCAGCTATAAACTTACAGCTGTACTTTAATCCAGGCACGATATTTTATTTGCTAGTCCTTGTGTGTTTTTTTTTTTTTTTCAAAATAATTTCACTGTTAATGTTAGTTTTTTTGCTTTATTGATTATGTTGGTTTATTGTTTTGGTTTATTGTTTTGATTTATTGTTTTGATTTATTGTTTTGATTTATTGTTTGATGTTTTATAGAGTAATTTAACATTTTTTTGTTGTCTTTGAATAAATGCGACGATGTGATACTTTTACTCGCGGTTTACAATGGTAGATCCCTTGTTTATTCCGCTTAGCCCTTTTCAAGTGAGATTTGGTTTTGGCTGCGTTGTTTTTGGTTTGGTTTCTGAAAATTTTGGGTATTACTCGCTCTATTGGCTATTCTTTGTTTCAGTTCAATTCAAACTTTAAGCTCCGATTTGCTTAGCGTCGAAATGCTTGGATATTTCGATGTTCACTTTGCTTTTTTTTTTCATAACTAAAATATTCAAGCATATTTTTTAGCAAGTAACTCATTTGCTAGAGTTAATAGAGTAAACGAGTTGGAAAACTGGGCCTCGTTGTATTTTGTATATTTTTTAAAAATAAAATCAAGCAAATGTATATTTCTGTAATGAAAAAGAAATACACGTTTTCCCTACTTGGCTATTTTCAGGAATTAGATTTTGAGCAACAAATTTATAAATTCCAACCTCAAACATAAAACAAATCGAGCACGACTGCAAGAGAAAACAAATAAATAATACAAAATTTAAAAGACTCAACAAGCATATATTCTAGAGCAAAAACCATGTCAATTAAACTCGAAAGCACAAAAAAGAACGCGGGAATTCCTATAAGTTGTATAACTGTTACAAAAAATGATGACATAGTTTTTGGTGGCGGTGGGGGCCCTGGTCGTTCGGGAGTAAAAAACAAGATCGTAAGTCTGACAACAGAAGCAATACAAATAAACAAAGTATGCTTGGACAAGTAGATGTGGACGGAACAAAATACTAGAAAACAAGATGTGGCAAAAAATATTGAAAAGGACGATATGAATTGACATTTTATACCAAAATATTGTATAAGCACAGGCTTTGGCAGCGAATTTAGCCATGTCCCTGTGCTCCAAGTATGTTTTTCTGATGTCTAAAGCTGGTTAATGTTGTTTAAACTCTAAATCAATAGATTATTGGGAAGATAGATGGTGACAATCTAGATTTTGAAATAAACACAGAATTCGAGTTTTTAAATACCGAGGATGCACCAACCTGTATCTATGCACATCCCAAGGTAAGCTCTGTATAATTCTATTTTCAGCTTGTTGTGTTGTGTTGTGTTGGCAAACTAGTGTTCAGTATACGTTGTAATCAAGGACTGATTCCTGTTGGCTTTTATCAAAATCGAGTAGGAAAGAGTCATTGCTGCAGGAGTAAATTTTTCTAAAGAAGATATACTAGCTGGAAAGAATAACAGTCTGAGAACCTTCCACTTGCTAAAAAAAAGGTACCTAGTAGTTTTTGTTTTTTATAAGCACGGCAAGAATTACCCATTTAAAAGACGAGAGGTGCTTGGTGCTTTTACAACATCAAGTATTTGTATACTAAAAACAAAGCGGGACTAAATATTGTTTTGGTTGTATGTATGTAGCATAAAGCAAGCATCGACTACCAAAGTTAGCGACAGTACTAAGCAAGACGACTACCTGGTACTAATCTACACTTTACTGATACGAACGTATTAGTGTATGCTGAATTGAAAAAGATGGTTAAAATCGTGGTTTAACTGAATATTTTATGATTGGTTTGAGTAGAAGTTTGTTGTATTTGAAAGGAGTGGGAAGATCTTGTGCACAGGAAGTACCGATGGGAATGTAGGCTACTAGGATATTTTATTTTATTTTATATTTATTAACATTTTAATTTAGGAAACTGAAACTGTTATTCTAAACACACGGTAATTGATTTATTTATTTTCCAACTTTGGTTGTTAGTTCAGGGTTTTGAACTACCCTTCCTTACAACCAAGATTTGAGCCTCTAAAGTCAAAAGAGGAAATATTGGATGCAGATTTCAGTGTGAATTCCAAAATGGCAAGTCGATGTGTTTTATTATGCTACTAGTTGTAGTTTTTATTGCGATTATTATTATTCGTGCATGTTTGAGAGTACTATATAACATTTATGCCAAGCAAAATGTTGCCAATTACTCATTGAAAATTGAGGTAACTGCACTTGACTTGGCGCCATCTACATTATCTACACCATCACCCTTATACTACCTGGGGGTAGTACCGCTACTGGCTGGTTCAAACTAACAAGCTGTTATTCTTCTAGATTGCAATAATCACAAAATCAGAGTTATCGATTCTGAATTCAAAAAATGGGAGTATCGTCCAAACTATAAACGATATTCATTCAGGAGACAAAACCTCAAAAGACAAGGTGGCATTTTTTAGAGCAGTTCGGTTTGGTAGAAGCGAACAGGGAGCCAATATGCTATACACAGTGCTGAACGCAAAGTCACGAAAGAAGTCGTACATTGTAAAGTGGGATACGAAAACATGGACTAGAGTAATATCTAAACCAATATCAATTTCACCGGTCACATCGTTCTGCATAAGGTAACTACATAGAGAACAGGAGGAGGGAGTAAATGGAAATGTGTAATGAATTGGAGCGTAGTTGGCTTGGAATTTGGCAAATTCTTTAATTTCTTTTTATTGAAATGAAATTAATAATTCTTTGGTTTTTTAATTTATTTATTTCAAGTTTGGACTGTATAACTTATTTGTAACATTTGCATGTGTTTTGGTAGTCACGACGGGAGAACATTAGCAGCAGCAACAGCAAACATGGAGTTGATTATACTGGACTCAAAGTCGCTGATAGTAAGAATATGCTTCAACCTATTTTATTTTCTTCATTCTACCCTGCTTTTCGTACACAGAGATATATTGGCTAAAGATGGCAAACATCAATAATAATAAAAAAGCGATGACCAAGGTGCTTGTTCAAGTCGGCTAAATATTGTTATTAAACAAATAGGTACACACCCGTATCCAGGAGGCACATTCGTTTGCGATAACTGCGTTGGCGTTTGACAACAAGGCAAAGCACTTGATCAGTGGTTCAGCCGACGAGACATATAGGATCACCAAGCTACCAGCCAGATGGTTGACACCAAGCGAGAGAATTTTGCTTTTGGCCTCACAAAACATGATTTACATAATTGCGTTTATACTGATTATTCTGGCTATAATTCTGGCCAGCTCTGGTATCTTTTAGATCTCAAGTTCCAGCCAGCAAACAACTTTTTTTTTTTAGGGAAGGGCCTTTATTGTAAAGGTTTAACCAAAAGATTTTGTTTGATATATTTTTACAGTTTACCAAGTAAAGCAATAAGTACTTGTTGTGAAAAAAAGTAATAATTTTATAATTAATAAACAGTCAATAATAGTAATAAAGTGGTAGGATAGCTGAAACCATGGTTTATCGAATGAGGTGTTAAAGACTTAAAATAAACTCATTATTCAGAGAATATCTCGAATTGGATTTAAGAGTAAAAATAAATGAAAAATAAATAAGATTAAAAGTGTGAAAGTTAGAAAAGTATAGTGAAATGAAATGAAATGTTTTAGTTTTTTTTTCTTTCTTCTTTTCCGTTTGGTTTATATCTAGTTAGTTGTGAATATTGAATGATTTTGTTGAGAGCAATAAATGGTAATCTAATGGGTGTCATATCGATAATATATCTAAATGTAGATATTTTTAAGAGCGTAAATGCATGTTGTTGATGGGTGCTTTCTATCTAAATGGGCTGATGTTGGAGACAAGAACTTGTTTATAGCCTATTTCGAATCGATTGTTGTAGAAGAAGGGAATTGTTGGTAAAGGAGAGTTAACCCATGTAAGGTTTGTGGGAATTGGTTGGTTCGTCACTATAGTCGTGAAGTTGTGCTATTTATGTCGATCGTTTTCATCTTATTCTGTGATTGAGTTTGCCTTTATCTTTATATATCGTATTTATATTCGGGTAATTTTATTTTCGATGGGTTTAAATTTGATTGATTGATTGATTGATTGGTTGGTTGTTTGATAAGCCAAGTAGGATAAACTGGTGAGTAGTAAGTAAACTTGGAAAAGAGAAAAAGGAGGGAGACGGAATTAAAGAGATTAGTTGTAACGGGAGAAGATAAAGAAAGGGGGTGAAGGGTGAGGATAAGGAAGAGAAAGTTGGTAATGGTCGGGCTAAGAAAAGCAAGTGCAAGAAAAAAGTTTTGATAAAAACCCTTTTCTAGAACTTTGACCAGTGCTTTCGTTAGGGTTGGGGTGTTGTGGATTGTTTGTTTGATTTGTGTTTGCTCTGTTATTGGATGATTTTGACTTGTCATTTGGCTGCAAGCCGTTACTAGCTGATGCGTGTGTCCGGTGTTTGTTCTGGGACCTGTTGACCTCAGACTTTGACCGATTCAGGGCCTCTAGCCGGTTTAGTGATACGCGATTGCTCATCCTAACATTGGACGCATTGACATTGTCAGACGAATATTGTTCGCGAGACCCTACGTTGACGTTCTTGCTGGACTCTTTACCCCGGATGTTTGCATTGCTTGCCGACATGACATTCCGCGAGCCGTGTATTTGCGGGTTGTGTATAGCAACGTTTGACGAGTGTTGGGCCCGCCCAGCCTGTAGCACACTGAGTCTGTTGCGGGCGTCGTTGGAGCCAATGTACCCGTCGCCACCGTAGCCGGATCCCGAAACCATCCAGTCATACACACCGTCGTCAACCTCTCCTACTCTTTTTATTGCGCTGTCCATCAATCCACGCAAATAGTCGTAGTCGGGGGTCTCTTCAAACGAGTACTTGCGAACAGTTGACATGTAAATCCCAAACTCCTCCGGGAATCCCTCGCACAGATCGGTTACTCCGGTACGTTGTTTCTTCTCACCGATCTTCTCGTATTTCTGCTTATTTGTTGCCGCCTTGAGTCCTTGCCATGGCAAAGATCCGCGCAAAAAGTACATTATCACATGGCCAATTGCCTCCAAATCATCACGTCTAGACTGCTCGCGGCCAAGATGTGTGTTGATGCTCATGTACCTGGCTGTTCCGCTCAGATTCTTTCTCTCCTTGTATGGAATATGTTGGTGTGTTTTAGGGTCGCGGTACTGCTTCGCCATACCAAAGTCAACTATAAACACTTTGTTCGCTGTGCTTGTGTTTTGCCTTCCTATAAGAAAATTGTCTGGCTTGATGTCTCTATATATCAAATTGTGTTCGTGCACTGCTTGAATACGTGTTATCATCTGCTTTGCTATTATGGCCGTCGTTTTTACGCTAAACCTTCGACGACATATATCAAACATATCCTCAAGACTTGCCCCAAGCAGATCTATGCACAACACACTATATAGCCCCTCCTGCCCAAAGTAGTACACTGAAGGAACACCATCTATTATCAATCAACCAATCAACCAATCAACCAATCAACCAATCAGTAAATCAACAAATCAATCAATCAGTAAATCTCTATCCTCTCATTGCCTATTTGTCGTCCCGTTTATTTTTTTTTCTTTGCTTCCATCTACTTTTATCCTCAATATTAATGTATACCCTTAATTATACTTACCAGTATCTGCCAATATCTTATAGCTTCTATATTCGTCTCTTAATTGTGGTGCATCCGTTTTTCGTGGCTCCTATTTATTCAACAACAACACAAGTTCAAAATTGCTACCAAAGTTAATGTCACATTCAATCCAATTCCTAAATCCTATCCAATCCCTAAATCTTATTCAATCCCTAAATCTTATCCAATCCATCTCCAACATTAAACTACATTGCTCTACTCGCCATCAGTAAGTAAACCAAAGCATCATCTTGCTTTTGTCTCTACTTACAAACTTTATTGCCACTGGTGTATTGTTTAACAAGTTTGTCCCTAAAATCCCAGCCCAAAATATGTTTAGCTCACTTCAACCACCGTTTTTGGCCACTCACATCCACACTCTTTCTTTTCAGCCTTGTTATTTCTCTCTCTCTCTCTCTCTCTTTATTTTAGTCACTTGTAAGCACTATTAACTTTTCCACCCTCAACATCCCCTTTTTGGTTCTTACCTTCGTATATAACCCCAAAGCTACCCTCGCCTATTTTCTTTCCAACTCGGTAATGGACCCCCACAACATTTGGACTTGTATGTTGCATCTCTCAAATATAACTCCTTCTTTGACTGCTCCTTTTAAATCGTTTGCTTAGTACCCTTCAACTCTTTTCTCTGTATACCCAGATCCTTGCCAATACCTTGTTACTACGCTAAATACAATTCGTTTATATCAATAAATCAAGAATCTTGGTTAAAAACGTACTTGACTCTTGTTCTATTTGTCACACAGTTCTGTTGGCGTGTTTTCTTTTTATATTAATCCGCACTTATACTATCTTTGACTTTAACTAATTCAGCTCTTGTATTCCAACAGATTATTTTTTTTCTTTTTCAACAGATTTTCAACAGATTTTCAACAGTTTCTCAATAGTTTCTCTTGTTGTATAGCATTTAATACTACCTTCAATAACCTATTTTTAAATTACCTTGTTTCTGAACAGATATCTTACAGTGACAATCAACAGCGCCTTGCTATTCTATACCGCCAGCTTGATTCTTCTTTTTCCAAGACAAGCGATCTATGCCGATATTTCTAAATCACCACACCCTATTACTGTTATGCAAAAACAGTAACATTAACCAAAAAAAAAGATGTTAGTCAGATGTATTAAATGTATTTGATCTTATTTGGATAGTTTCAAACTGGTGTGCTTTGCCACACCAATTCCTGATTCCAATCTTTATCTTTGATCACTCATAGTTCGACCTTTTATTTGTCGCTTTTATATTTATTAGTTCTCTTTTCACTCTCGTCCTTTCAGTTCTGGAATTTGACTCAAGTAATACAACATTCTTTTTTTTAAAAAAAAACATTAATTATGAGGGCTGGCTATCCAAACCAAACGTCTCTTTTGTTATTTATTTACTCAAATCCTTATTCACACTGAATCCAGGCTTAACTGGAATTTGAATACATTGTGCTTTTATTCCCATTGATTCAAAGTTCCTTCAAACAATAACCTGATTCGTTTTAGTTGAACCATAGTAGTTGTGCGTTGTGTATGTTTTATGCATTCGAGATCGATCCTTGAACTCTTACCTTGGTCTCAATTGTCTTTAAGCCGTCTGTTATGAACTTTACGCTCCAAGATTTGGTCCTTTTTTATATAAAGTCTACTTGATAATATCTCTATTTTATGTTTTGGTTTTTTATTTACCTCGATACTCTCAATAATAACAAAGAGAACTGGGGGGGGGGGGGGGNNAAAAAAAAAAAAGGGGGGGGGGGGGGGGGGGGGGGGGTTTAAACGTTTTCTATTAAGCAAAGTGTATTTTTCTAATCGAGATTATCACTAACCAGGTTTTTAATTAATTCAAGTAGTTTTACAAATTAATCTTTATCTAGCTATTCCCAGTTTATATGTTCTCTTTATTTTGTCAGTTTCACGATTATTTCTACCATTCTCGTTCTTGCTCTTGCTCTTGCTCTTGCTTTATCCTTTAATTGTTTCTATTTCAGCCCTCTTTGTTGCTAGCTAAGGCTTTGTTTGATTCCTAAATACTTCTTTCTCTATTCTTTACTTTTAAACTATTAAAATGCTGCTTTTCTAGTTGGCCTTTCTTTGACTAGGCGTTTTTCCCGTTTGAATCTTACAGGGGCCCTTTGGCTTAGTTTGGTTGTAATTTCAAATTGAAATTGGTTTAATTTGGGTTTTCGCTTTTTTTTTCTTACTTTCCTTCTTTTTGATTTTCACCTTTTTTTTTTAAAATCCATTTGCTTATTTTGTAGAGTAATTCTCCCATCTACTCGTTAAAATACCATGTATTATACCTATTTGTAATTGATGAGATTTAGTTGAAAGTAAACACAGCATGGCCTCTCTCACTTTTAATCATGTCCCTTTTTGGCTGTTTACTTTGTAATTCAATGATAATTTATTTAACCCACTTTGTAATGTCCTACTATTTCTACACAAATCTATTTATTTTTAAATCTGCCATTTGCTAACTCACATTTGCTCTCAGCTTGGACTTATTAATGCCATCCTTGCAGCAAAGTCAATTTTACCCGAATCCTCTCCAAATGTTGAAAATGCCCATAGTTATAATCAAGCTTTGGAGTGAGCATCTATCTCTTGATTTGCTACGCTCTATTTAAATTCGTAATAGCTTCGAACCATCATACTTATTCTACAAAAAGCAAATGCAGACCTAACGCACACCTAACCCAAATGATTTTGTTAGCAACAAAAACATCCATTCAAGCCAACCCACTCAACAGTCCTCTAGTTAAATACATTCTTTCATTCTCTCAACTACCCAATGTGCTATTTTGTTTTATCGAACTCACTTTTTTTTTTTTAATCTGCAACTTTATCATCAATAAACCCAACAAATCAGGTTCAAAATTCGAAATTCGAAATTCGAAAAAAAAAAAATCCAAAATTCTAAATCGTGGTTCGTAACCAGAAACAAATTCTCGTCTCTAACCAGTTGTTAAGCTTGGTTTAACACTTAACTAATTAGGCATTCATTAACCTTGAAGTGCATCCCCAATAATTATCCACACATTTTATAACAATCGATTAATTCCGCAACCTTTTTTCATATAAATCGAATTTGCTTCACTGCTTTTGCAAGAATTCCACCATTTTTTAATGTAAAGTTATTGATCTTTGGCCAATCAACATCATCGCTTTTTTCTTTCTATTGAAACACATACACCTTTACTTTTCTTTTTTCCGAAAAGCACAGTTTTGCTTTGTTCTGCTCCATTTACTTTAAAAAAAAACCCCATTGCACTATTACTACTGTTATTGCATCTTGACCGTTAAGCTCACAAAGTGTGAATTGAATGACTTTTTACACTAACTACAAGTCAATGTGTTTAGTTTGGTAAAAACCCTCGGTCTGTAACTTTGACCGGACTAATGTCTTCAAAAAAAAAGTATGTCTAATCCTAATAAGGACATACTTGCTTTCGGCAAAGCAAATATGCGAACATCGAGTCTTCAAACAAGCTAGTTGTGTAGCAACGAACCACACTAATTAAAAGATAAAGTGTATACTTTGCCATGCTGTTTATTCCTTTCACTCTAGTAGCGCAATACTATACGTTATACTAACCGAACTCAACTTGCAAAAAGTTACCAAAGTTGCAACTCAGCACATACACACCTCTATATTTATAATACCAAAAAAACCCGCGTCTTCGTTAAGTCAAAACACTTTACATCGTTGCTACTAGTCATACGCTTCCTTACAAAAAAAGGTAATGCAAAGCATTCCTGTTGATGTTGGCCAATGGTTTGTATGTTATATTTTTAAACGTTTTGTCTACACTCGGACATTGTTGCAGTTTCTAAATAGGCATGATAATGTGAAATCTAGTAAAATATGTTTTATATACACATATTCTGGTACCAACCAGAAATGCAAACAGTTGCTGCTACACTCAGCTCTCAGTAAAATTGGGGTGGTCTTTATTTTTTTCGTATAAACCTTGGGCCTTTTCTTTTTTTGAAATTAGAGTTATGATCTCGGATTCCAGTTTACTCTTCTCTTTCAACAGCTTGTCTCTACAACAAATGTTTCAGTACAAACGCAATTAAAGGTGTATTTCTAAATCGGTCTGCAATTAGTTTTGCTGAAGGCTAGATTTTATAATTCCAATCCATCCCAATTCGAAAAACACGCTTCTATTTATACAAAAGATACAAAGAAATACTTCAAAGAATTCCGCTAGTATCTATTACCTGGATGCGCGGAGTTCTTCCAAGCTCATATCCTCGCCATTTCCCAACCCCTTCCTGTACTCTCCAAAATTACCAATGTTTCGTTTTTCGTATAGATCTTTTAATTCGATTCCTCCCCAAACTCCCAAAGGAATAACTGTAGCAAGAAACGTAATTTTCAGGTTTCGACTGCTAAAAATCGACATTTTGTTGTTTTGTTTTTGATACCGCTAGATTATAAAAAAAGCAAGGGTTAAGTGTAGTCGAGTGGTTTTTTGACCTCTAAGCTGCTGAGCTTTTCTTTTCTTTTGTGCTTGTTGCAAGTGTAAGTGTCTAGACGTTTTGGATTGAAAAATGTGTCAAATTGGCACAAGATCTGTTTTAAAAGAAAGAAAACTACAACTTTTGCTTTTGCAAACGTTTAAGAATGTTAGACAAAATGTAAATGTAATAACGAATCAAAGTGTAGTCTTGGTAAAAAAAAAAAAAACAAAAAAATATAAGAGAAATCAACAATTTAGTGGTTGACTAAATTAATTAAATGAACAAATTCGGCCAAGCGTTTTTAGCTGGATTTCGAATGAGCTGTTTATTTACTTAAATTAAAAATTTCAACATGTTATAACCAGCAAAACCAGAAATGGGAATATCAATGCTCCAAATAACATGCTAACACATTAAATAGTACAAACCAAAATACCAACTTTCTATTTATTTTTGTTCTGTACTAGTCATTTTGAAAAGCTCTAATAATTTAAATTAAATACGCTTCAACACTTTTAAACTTTTAAACTTTCAAACGCCACTGGCTCTCCTTTATACAAGAAGAAAATATAAAGCCATCCATTTACATTGTTATAAAATGAGAAACAATGTCAACCTTGGTAGGAACAGCAGTGAAAATCTACTCAACGAAAGCGAAAATGTAAATGTAGCCGATGGTCGGATTAGTCAGGGAGAAACAAGTGAGACCGATGGTTTCCAAGTCAATTATGACAGCGATATGTATTATACGTTTTTATTGTGCGGCCTTGCGTCATTGCTTCCATGGAATGGTACTTTTCAATCCCTATGTTTGTTTTTAATGTATATATATTTATTTATTTTCCACCGAAACTGTGAGCAATGGTGCTAAAGTAGAAACAACTTGGTATAGAATGAATGAAAAATACTCCTTCATTTATATGTAACAATACCTAAATCACTTAGCAATCATTTCAGCAAACTCATTTTTCCAGGCGCAGTTCAAAGGAGGAGACTTTGAAAGCAACTTCAATAGCTACTTTGCTCTTATGTTTATGGGATGCAACATTGTGTTTTTAATGTACTCGCTTATCACGCAACATAAGGTATCCGAACACATCCACTTTACTTGATTTGTAGTTTGATTTTTGGTACAGTATACTTACTGTGGCTGGCATATGATTTATTTGTAATGCAATCTAGGCAAACAGCGATAAGAGAGTTATGGCAGGCTTTATTTTAAATTCGGCTATATTCGCTATTCTTGCCATTGTACCATTTATCGACGAGTTGAGCGGAACCCGTGCGTTCTACTTTGCCATAGTGCTTATATCCACCTCGGCAAGCATCACAGGGTACTCGCAGAATTCGCTGTTTGCTGTCACATCAATGGTACCTCCTATAAATATGCAAGGAATGATGAGGTAACGCTGGATATACGAATCTACACATACACAAACTATTATAATACTGTTTGGGTTTATATTAATCTTGCGCGTGAAAAGCAATAAACGCAATTTGGATAAAGCAAAGCAAAAAAGTGTAACATTTTTTTGCTTTTTTACTTAAAAAAATCATTAAATGCTTGTATAAAGTGGCCAAGGTAAGCTTTTACAATTTTGTTTTCTATACAGTTTAACTAAAATACGCTTCTTCACAAGTAGCCTAATTCGAATTCTATACCAACTTAGCTGTAGCCGGAATGGTTGCTGCGATTGTGCAGCTCATCACAGCCTACCTATCAGGTCTTGGTTCTACGTCAGCTGTCAGAAAAGCTGAGATGTCGCTTAATTTAAAAATAAGGACGTGTGTGTGCTTTTTGATATCAGCAGGCTTGACGATTTACACAGCGTTTAGATTCTACAGACTTACAAAAAAACCAAGCTATACTGCCAATGTTCAAAGAGGCGAAATAGTTTGCATTTCTGGGGAAACTGCTGACGAATTAGATCCTGCCAGTTCGCTACAACCTAGCTCAATACTAGATACATTTAAAGAAATCAAGTACTTTTGTCATGCACTGGTTGTAGTCTTCACTATAACAATCGGATTGTTTCCTGCACTTACTGCGCTAATAGAGTCTATCGGTGGAAAGTATGGAATATACTTTTTGTTGGAGTGGCATTTCGTTTTGTTTAACGTGGGCGACTATTACGGCCGTTACCTGGCTCTATATACAAACGATGTGGCTTCTCGCTTATTGGAGATTGTTGAGCTTATTTCCCGCAGAGTCAATTCGCTGGTTAACAATCACCAACAGACACTCCAGCTAAGCCAGTCTATTCTAATAACTGTAATTTTAAACATGGCATCGTATCTGCGGATTGTATTTTTGCCTTTACTACTTGGCTCAAATGTGCCGTGCCAGTCTGGCCATCCTAAAACCCATTTGACAAACTTCTCCAATCTCAATACACCAGCTACACATGTAATTATCAAAGATTCACCTTTTAGTGCCGATAAAAGCATGTTTTCAGACTACTACTTTTTACTACTAGTTTTTTTATTAGGAACATCTGGGGGATGGATTGCTTCAAGCGCAATGATGACCGGCCCAAAAATAAGCCGCAACCCTGCGCTGGCTGGGAGTATCATGAGCTTTTTTTTGTCATTTGGCCTGGTTCTAGGCGCATTTGCTTCATTCTGGGTTATTAGCATTAGCTGTTGATCGCATTGAAAAATGGAAGACACTCGCTCACACTAATGACAATACCAGAGTCTATCTTTTTAATCTGCATTTTCAATTTAAACAACTGCAAATTTTATTTAGGTTTGTTTAGGCTTAACTAAGCTTAATTTGGTTTAGTTTATTTGGTTAGTTAGGGTTAATTTAGTTAAGCTTGGTTTAGTTTGGTTTAGTTAAGCTTGGTCTATTTTAGCTGGATGTTTGGGATTTAGGCATTGTGCTAAAGCAAATGTACTTTTTCCAAAGTTAATAAATAGTATGCTGGATTCTAATAACTTTGTCGATTCAGTGGCACGCGAATGCACTTTCGTTACTTTGCTGGTATATAAGAAATTATAGATATGCACTGAGGGTTTGGATATTTTGATTGTGGGTTGGGTCTAGCTGAGTATACATTGGCATGCAGAATGTTTGTACGCGGGTTGGATATATTGAAGCCCAAGCAAACCCCACGTATAATCATTATTGATATCTGAAAACCAGCTTTAGTAAAAAAAAAAAAAATAATGAATAGTTAAAAGTAAATTTCAGCAGTAATAAAAACAAGCAAGTAAATTGGCTATGTTGAAATTAGCAAATAAACCAATCAGTCCTTTAAACCTTTATTCAACCATCTAATGCTGTCAAACAAAAACTGTTATTAGCTCAATCTAAAATCAACAGTTTTGGTCGAATCGAAACGCATTTTTTTAATAAAAAAGAATTGGCGCTCACAAAGATTCGAGTTATCAGGAAAAAAAAAGCAACAATGGAAATATAGCAAAGTATTGAAAAAAAAGCCCAGGTAGATAAATCGCAAAAAGCTCAACCTCAATATAAACTGGATTGAAACACTGATCATTAAATCAATTTAGATTAATCGTACTATTAACTTTAATACAGGATTGATAAACACAAAAGTGTAAAGATAAAATGAGCAATCCTTGGAACAACAAACAAACAAATGACCTTTTAAACAAAGCAAAGGGCATGTTCAGCAACAATATGGGTTACGGTAGAGGAGGAGGAGGCCCACCCAAAGCAGTGAAAGGTATGGGTATTCTGGGCATTGGAGCTGGACTGGTTATTTGGGGACTGAGCGAAAGTTTGTATAATGGTAGGAGTTTTTATATTTAACATAACAGACACCACTTGACAATGATAAGTTGCTAGAATTCGACTTTTTCTACAACCGCAAAATAAAAACATGCAAATACAGAGTCACCTGGCTTATGTGTTTGTGAACAAATGTAAAGTTTTGAGTGCTAAATGTACAGAGTTTAAATTTTGCTTTGCATTTATATAGTTGATGGAGGTCATAGAGCGATCAAGTACTCGCGTGTTTCTGGAGTCGGAAAAGAAATTCATGCTGAGGGAACTCACTTTAAAATTCCATGGATCGAAACACCAGTAATATACGATGTTCGTGCTAAGCCCAGAACAATTCAGTCATTGACAGGATCTAAAGGTACCGATCGATTCATAACTTGGAGATCTCTTGATTTGGTATAATCACCAACAATCTACTCTCCACATTCATCATTTTCTATCACTTTTTTTTATCTTATTAAAAAAACAAAACATGTAAAGTACATCTGAACCTAATCAACTTAAACTGCCACTGATAGATCTTCAAATGGTTAACATCACCTGCCGTGTACTATCAAAGCCAAATATCAATGCATTGCCTGAGATCTATAAAACACTCGGTCAAGACTTTGACGAGAGAGTCCTCCCTTCAATTGTGAATGAAGTTCTTAAAAGCGTTGTTGCGCAATTTAATGCCTCACAATTGATAACTCAGAGAGAAAAGGTAAGATTTATGAGGTGTATATGCTTGAACCAGGTGTTATGGTTAGTAAGCCAGATAGGAATACTTTAAGATTGTGAATAACGGTTTGATTTATATACAATTTAATATTCTAAAACTGTTTAGGTTAGCAAGTTTGTTCGCGATACTTTGGTTAAACGGGCACTCGTTTTCAACATTATTTTGGACGATGTGTCGTTAACACACATAGCATTTAGCCCTGAATTTACCAGCGCTGTAGAGGCCAAGCAAATTGGTAAGTTTTACGATATACACAGCACTTGACTCTTTTTATTTATAAAACTATACATACCCCAACTATATTTATTCCTGTGTACTTTTGGCCGGATTTTACTCTGCTTTAAGATCCTATTATAACCAACAATTTATTTATTCATCTTGACTTAAATGCCAAAACCAAACCAAATAGCCCAACAAGACGCCCAGCGTGCTGCGTTTATTGTAACCCGTGCACTTCAAGAGAAGAAGTCCATTATTGTTAGAGCAGAAGGTGAGGCTAAATCTGCCCAGCTTATTGGTGAGGCTATCAGAGACCAGCCAGGATTCATCGAGTTACGTCGTATTGAAACGGCTCGTGATATTGCCAACACTCTCCAAAACTCACAAAACAGAGTTTTGTTGGACTCTAGCAACCTTATGCTTAATGTGAACGATAAATAAGTCTTGGGTCTGTTATGAACCAACTACAATTCAATCCCACACTCTATTTTGATTTATTAGCCTAGCAATTAATTATTTTCTAAAAAAAAAAAAACATTGTTAATAAATAACAAGCAACCCAGCACCGGCTAAATCGCCATTTATGTTAATAATTATATTAAAATTACAGTAAACACTTTTTTATATTGCTGCAGTAAACATTCCATTATGGTATATCCATAAAATTAGAAAACTATAGCTAATTAATAAGCAAGTCTCTTGCTAGTTGGCAAATACTAATTAAAATACCCCTTCATTGTTGTATATGACCATTTATTTGGCTGTGCTATATCAATCGGGAATATTACCAAGATAGAGTTTTGGTTGTTGGCGATAAGTGTCTTTTTTTGAATAATTTGGTTAATATGCGTACTTATAAAGCAGGCTAATCGCGCTGGCCGTTTTGCATCAACCAGTTAAAGTTGATATCTAAAGCATTAGGGCTATGGTTGGTATTGGCGAGTATATGCTCTGGTGCTGTGTTTATAGTGTGGTTGTTGCTTTTCGACATGTCATTAGATAACTGAGAGTTAGAGACGACTCCATTCTTCTCGTTGGTTGCATTGAGTTGGTACATGTTGGTGGAATTTTGATTTCCACCTGACGTGTGACCAGGCTCTTGGCCCCGAGTGAAATTGATTGTTCCTGAGCTCAAAGGAGTATTAACTGAGGACCCGAATCCCAAGCCGGCTGTGTTAAAGCCTCCAAACGCACCAGCATTGGGTGACTCAGAAGACCCCAGTATATTGGGGTGCGAAAATATATGGTTGTCAAACCCAGAGACGCTGGTGCCAGCGTTATTGGTAACACCAAACTTGGATGAACGAGCCCCAGTCTGACTCGTGCTATTATTATAGCTAGAGGCAACTAGCGAGTTTGCTACACTTGAAGATACAGGACTGATTGAGTCATTGTTTGCACTATTGAAGGCTGAACGCTGGTTTCTAAAACCATTGCCTAGATTATGTAGCGAGTTGGCGTCGTGGATGGCAGGCGTTGTCATTGTTATAGAAAACGGTGTACTATCAAGCAATATGGTGGACTGTGTTTTGTTCAAATCATCGATAAAGTTGAATTTTGACCTATCTATGTCTGGGGTAGGAGTGTTGTTGTTCAGAATTCCAGGGCTTCCAACACTGTTAGACGCCTTAATATTGTTGTTGAGCTGAGCAACTGAAATCGGTATCGGACCTGTATGAGAAGTTTCTACTTGTGTCAAAAGCGGCAGTTGCATGAAACTTGCAGAGTTGGTGCTTTGTGTGTCTATATTTGAAGTATTCGTGTTTTTGTTTAAAAGAATATGCTCAGAGTGCACGTTTCTAGAGTGGTTAATAATCATTTGACTTATGACCACGTATCCGTAGTTCAACGCAATACCCAAGGGTGTTGCACCAGTTAGCGATTTTTGACTAAAATGTATGCCCAGTGCTAAAAAAAAATTTGATATCTCCGGTCTTCCAAAACTCGCAGAGAAGTGCAACGCCGTGTAGCCATTTCTATCGGTATCGTTTATGGGAAATTCGCATGCTATAAGAAAGCTGGCAAGCTTTTGCATTCCCAGAAGCGAGCTAAAATGTATTAAAGACCGGAGCGATAAGGGGTGTTTAACAGAAATTCTGCACAGGTCAAGCTCGCCCAAATCAAACAAATGCGAAAATAACTCTATAATATGAGTTTCCATGCCAACCAAATTCCTCTGAAACGATGACACTCTGAGACCTTGCAGCTGGACAAAGAAAGCCTGGTTTTGAGACTCTCTGCAATCGGACCTGAAGACACCCGGGTACTCGGAGTGCGGATCTAGAATCGAATCCCAAACAGCATAGTCTAAAGACTCAAACTTAAAATTTTGGCTTACTGTCATGTTGTAAATATAGTCCAAAGACTGCGCCTTCCCTCGAAGTGATAGTATGTGCAATACCAGAAAGATCAGCTGGCTATCTGTGTTCTCAACATACTCATAAACTACATCACTGTTGCTTGTGCTGTTTAACTTGGTTGGGCCAAGCTTGTATGGAGAAATAGCGTTTTTCAGGGGTGCCACAATCACCTTGGTTGGTTTGGATGCGGTGGCAGGAGGAACAATGCAGTCTATCAACGCTGAAGACATTACTTTTACATTCGCAGCGGCAACACCATTAAAAAACACCCAGTGGGTATTATTAAAGTTAGATCCGTAAATACTTAGCATGTATCCGCCAGCTACAGGCCCATTGCTGTGGGACAGTTTAGATATCTTGGGAGGCATAATTAAGCTGCTATCTCCTATTCGTTTGGTGTACGAGTTAATATCCATCAGCGAATCGTATAGCTGGGATTGATTCTTTACTTGTAATTGTGACTTGGATAAACCTTGGCTGCTATTTTTTATATGACTATTCTCAAGAATATTCATCACTATGTCCATATCGTCTTTTGTGTCTGGTTTGGCCATATAATTCTCTGTTGCGTAACTATAAGCTCTCCTTGATGCATTTAGGTGCTTTGAATGCCTACACTGTGCTGCTGGCCCATCTTTAAAACTGGAGTTGTTCGGTCGAACCCCAGGCAATTCTCCCAGCGCGTTGCCAGCCAAAAACGATTTGTTTACACGGCTTCGACAGACGAGATCGCTTGGATGCGCTCCGTTTTTAATTGCCAATAGGGACGGAGATAAATGAACCAAGTCGGACATTCTCTTGCTTCCTTCGCTTGGAAATCCGTTGTATACATGCTTTGCTGTATCATCAACCAACCTTGAGTATTCTGGTTTATTATTTGACTTTCTGCCAACCTTGAACTTGTTTGACTTGTGATCATCAGTTATCATTATCGGTGGCGAAAGCACTGTGCTAATTTCCTCGCCACTAAAGTCAAACAATCTGAACAGCAGGCAAAATCCAACCTTCTCGTTGTGGTGCCTACAGTAGCATGTGATTCGAGTTGGCAGTAGAATCTCGCCAGAACTAAAGTCCATCAGGTCACTGCAGTTAAAAATCACGCTTCTTTCGGTTTCTTTTTTTAGCCGTTCTTTACCCCAATCCTGCTCCATTATGCCTGTCAACGGTGTTTTATTTTGCCGTTTTTGCAACGAAGCCAAGCTAGAATTGTTTATGTTTTGATCGTAGTCCATACTGTCAACATCTTCAACATTTTTAACATCCTCAACATCTTCAGCATTGTTAGTAGATGTCTTGGTGTTATGCACCTCGTTGCTGAATGAGCTTAAAATCTGAAAGTCTTTTCGCCTCAATGTCCTTTTGTACTCGCGTCTCATGCAACTGGTGCATGTCTTTATGTGTCCTGTTGGATTAGACGAACATAGCAACTCTACCTCTAGCCGCAACAAATGCGCTGGTGAAGTTGGTACTGCCATACTCGAGTTGTTGTTTTTGTTTAACCTGTACCTAAACTTGTCTCGCGAAATCAAGTTTTCCGGGAGCAGAATGTGCGACCAAGTGGTCACTTTTTTGCCACTCAAGTCTACCAACTTGAGCGTCAACTTGATTTGCGTTTCAACACGTGATTTCCCATTCATTTCTGGAACTCCTGTAAGCACCATGCGGACCCCGCTATTTTTCAGTTCTGAAAGCTTGTTGATGTACTTTGTATGACCAGTCAAGTTGGGTTTAGAGTACAGCATTGCTTCCGGCTCAATGCAGGAATTAACATCCTAAAAATAGTTTTTTAATCTTAGTTTAGCTTGGCCGGTTTGTTCTTATAATTATATTGTAAAATTACGGCTGTTTTTGTTCTATTCTGGACTTGGCTTTAAAAAAAAAAAAAATCAAAAAAATAACCCAGTTTCAAACACTTAAAAATGCAATTATTGATATAAAACAAGTCATTTTAACAATTCGTTTATCCTGTACTTAGATAGCACCATTAAGTCCTTACATTCTTGTGTTGATTATCCATTGAAATGTTTTGGCTGATGATCTGTATTTTTTGTTTAAGGGGTGATGTGGGTGTATGACTGGTTAGGTTCGGTGTACTTGAGTAATGACTGCTGCCGTTGGTGTTGGACGTAGCTGAATGTATTGGCTCATCCAAAGAGCTAAAAAAATCCGAGTTTCTAAGTCTATTGCCTGACAAACTGCCACCACTAGCAATTACAGAGTCGTATTTGCTTGCTGCACTTACCGCGCTTATGATACTTTCTATCTCACTTCCAGTTTCACTACCATACACTCGGTAATCAAAATCCCTAGTTATGGACATGTAGTTATTAAGCTCTTGTTGGAGTTTCTGAGGGTTTAGATCTGAATGCGTATTGGAGATGTAGTCCAGTTGACTTGGAACGCTATTAACATCGCGTTGTGTTTGTAAATCATTGTCTTGGCCGCCAGAGCTATTTGAAAAATGATTTTTGCTACAATCGCTGTCAACATCTAGCTGCCTGTTAGTTCTGTAGTTACATGTTGTGGATGACATCATATTATTTGTTGGCACATCTTGTCCAATCTCTCCGCGTGTTGTCAAAACGACATCTCTCTCTGTATCATATTTTGACGAAACAGGATCGGTGTTAAAAGCATTCACAGCGCTTGGGCTATTGTACGAGATAGTATTTTCTACTTTGAGCATCGGGGTAAAATGCTTGCCTACAGATACACTGTTATCTTGGAAAGAGCATGTTTTTGGATTGGAACTGAGAAGCGGCTGTGTTGGTCTTTTGTTATGCTGTGTTTTTTTCCTTTTAAGGTCAAAGGGTATGCCCAAGATGCTGCCAGTCTTACTTTTAGACATACGCTCATTGCTATTAACTATATTTTCTGGTGTGATAACAACTTCGTGGTCTTTTTGGTTTTTGGTTGCTATTTTATTCGAGTCTTTGCTTCCACTAACTAGTATTTTTATTATTGAGTTATACATATCCAAAAATACAGCTGTCCGGCTGCCTTATAGAATCTATCTGCGCTGTCTATGCTTGTGTTTTTGTTTTTCAGCTATGGTATATAGATTTTACTTTCTTGATATTTTCTATCCAAGTTGTTAAAGCGACTATTTGCTATTTTGGAGCTTTGTTTTCTTTTTAATGATATTTATATCGGTTATTTACAAACTACCAACTTTGGGATGAGTTTTTTTTTCTTTTAGCAACATTTAATTTCAACTGAAGGACAACTCCGTTATTAATACCATTTATAAACCAAATAATACCAATATCAAGACCGATATTACATTATCATTACTTGGTGACTTCTCAAAGTGTAAAATATCCAAACTTTACTCTTGTTTTGCTTTTTTTTTTAAAAAAAAAAAAACCCTCCCAAACTAAATAGACCTCACAAACGAGCAAAATCCTTGGACTATTCCAAGTATTGCGAGTCCAATAGCATAATACAACTTTTATTCTATTTTTCAGAAGGAAGAGGTACAAAAAGTGCGATATTTATGGAAAACAAAAAATTATTATATAAGCAAGCTTAATAAACCCACATCTGTGAGCTTTAAAGTTGGTTTAGAATTTGGTTCATTTTGTGTCAACCTTTCCTTTTCCATTGTATGATTCCACAATAATTTTCTATCTGCTTCATTCAAAATTTATTCCGCTCCAAAAAAAAAAATTTATAACAATATATTGTAATTGGGCAGTAATGGGTAAAGAATAATACACTTTAATGTCTATCCAATTACTATTAATCGACCAATTTTCAAAAGCAATCCAGCAACCATCTCAACCCATCAACAATATAATCGGAAACTTTAGGACTTTTCCTTGCCTTTTGCGCTCCTAAAAGAGTTGTCGTTTTTTTTTAAATTCCTTTTTACAGTAAGTTTCAAGCCCTAACTTGCAGCGTAACCTGAGAATTAAACAGTTTTTATTCCATCAATAAAATTACAAATATTTTCCCAAGTAGGAACTTTTTTAGTTTCAAGCGTTAATAATCGAATCTCTTTTGGAAGAGTTAAATAAAGTTTTTCCAATTCCATTAATATTTTCAACAGACTCAGCGAGATAAGAAGGTATGGTACATTATTGACCTGATCAGCTTTATTTTACTTTAAATTACATAAATCGGCTTGAATCAATCATTTTCCGAACTATATTGTAATAATCAACAAAATCACTTGTAATTATGGGTGATTTAATATTTCGTTGATGATTAATGATATCCAAAATCAGTGGTTTTAAATGCTAAAATCTTTTTACTTTGTTTTGTTGTCAGTGAAAAAAAAACTAGTACTGTATTAAAGTAGTTTGCTACGTAAAAAGCGTTTTATTCCACTTGAACACCAGCCTTGCTATGTTGGAATCAGTATGTGTGAAACATGTGTATTTCAGTACTCTAGCCTTATTATATTGATTTATTTTCTGCCGATTTATGTAAAGCGACATCGTATTTGTTTTGGCAGTTGTTTAAGTCTGTGAAAAAAAGAAGCTTTTTTTTCTTCTAGTTCTAGAAAACTATAAGCTGTATTCAATGATTCGTTTTTCGGATATTAAGACTGTCTGCATACCACTTCTTTTACGTATACCCTTGTGCTCTAGTTATGAAAATTTAGCAACATATACTCTGTGATCACTCTATGTAATAACCGCTGTTAGCAATTTCTTGCAACATTGTGTATTTTATAAAAGAGATAATTATTTTGTTACCTATGATGACCATTTACGCGCACCACAAGTCCATTCTTTCCCAATTTAATTTCTCACAACGTATTTATATGCACACAAAAGTGTAAAACACTCTGACATTCTATCACACGCTCTACTTTACTGCATTCATTGTAAACTAAAAGTGGGTGAGAATAGAGCAATGAAGCTTCCACGCTAGCAAAAGTTGTTGAGTTCCAATATTGAGCAAAGAGTTTTGTTAAATGGCAGGTCTCTCTTAATGACTGTGGCTTCAAAGATCTTTTACTGAACTGCAACTTTGATCTTTACTATATACCAACCAATTCTATGATTGAAACGTTTTTAAGATTTGACTTAAACTGCGCTGTGTTTGAAACATATATCGCACTTCAGCTGGTAGTCTGATTGAGCAAGTAGAGAGTGGCTCCTTGTCTTGGCGTACTGCCATGCCGTGTATTTCTTTTTTATCTTCACATAGTTCTTGGTTTAAGATAGCAATTATACACTCACAGATCTAGCTGAATATTTAAATATTTCCAACTATCAACCTTTAAAGTTAGAGGATTTAGTCCTCCAAGATAGACAAAAAGTTGATTGTATACAACCTAGAGTCTTTATTATGACGAACCTCTTAGTGCAATTAGGGAAAGTTTATTGTATACATGTGCCTGTGCGTTTGCGTTTGCGTTTGCTCGTCTTGACAAGAAGGTCCCGTTTCACAAACAAAGAGTCTGTTGGTTAGCTGACTAAACTTTTGTATTAAGCTGTATGGTTGATTCCGGTAATAAAGGCATCTCAAAATTTGTTTAGTGAATCATTTAAAGGATCGAATGGTATTTAACATTGACTAATATTAAAGAGTCATTAGAGTGTAGCCATTGACTGTCCCGATAATTCGAACTAAAGTGAAGTTTATAACACTGTTTTTTGTTATTATTGAAGGTACGGTTTTGTTTTTTGTCATTATTGAAGGTACACTTTTTTGTTTTTGTGCAAAATGAATATGATTCTAGCAAATAAGGTTGGTTTGATTCAAGACATTAATTAGGTAAGTTCAGTAAAAAATACATGCATTAAACTACACTGTGTTTGAAGCCGAGAATAACTGTCCTTTTCAATTTTAGTTTGTCGCAAGGTTGCTACATTAATTTTTTTTATACTGAATTGTTGCATAAATTTTAGATCTGTTTTGCTAATTTTTTAAAACAAAAACAGTCTGAAAAAACAATCTTAATGCTTGCCAACCAAAACCCGTTCGAATTTAAATGGCAATAAAAGTAACTGAAAAAAGAGAGCAACGAGTCTTGCAACTTTTGAAAAACGGAGTGCTACGTAACAGCCAATGAGCCAAGGTTTCAAATCAATGCCAAATAAAGGAGAAAAGAAATCAAATCTACGAAACAAAGAGATTGGCGCTATTCTACACTCTAGTACCATACTCTGCAGGACAGATTGTCTGGTATTCCCATGGGTAGATTGTTGTTTGTGAATATAATCAGAGTTCGAGCTCAACTTAGTAAACGACTGTAATCTGATCATTTATTTTTGTCCATCTGTCATCAATACGGCTTCCACGCATAGATTACCCATTGCTCAAGTTCAGTTAGCAAACCCTTTCTTAATCTCGCTTCCAAGTTTGATTAACCCAAGTAAGTGATTAGACAAGCCCAAGTCAGTAAATAGCAATAATTTACACAATATGACTATCACTAGTGTGGTTCATTGATATAGTGTTGTTGACAATTCAGCATTGTGGCACTGTAATATCTAAAGTAATAGACTAAAAAGGTTTACAATATTTCCAGAGTTATCTCCAAGATCAACCAGATATGCAAAAAGCTTGTCTATGCGACTTGGTCGAATTTACTCTGGGGAATATACGAATGATATGTAAATATGTGTATTTTAAATTTTTGCACGAGGGAAAACATTGGAGGCAGAAGTAGAGGCAGAGAAAGTTGACAAAGGTTTAAGAAAAGAGGATAAATGAAAAAAGGGTGAATATGGAAGAAGTATGGAGATGGGAAGTCCATTACATATACCACTTGTTATTAGCCAGCTAGAGTTGTGATTGATGTCGGCTTTTTTTAAATAGATCATCCGCCATACTTATATAGATTATCCACTATTTTTTAAATTTAATTAACAAGCTACCTATCCTACAATGCATTTACTTGTTGCCTTGGTTGTGTTTATTAGTTTCAGTTTTCTAATTCCAATAGACACGTTACAATAGTTATGACTTGAAAAGATAAAAATAAATGTTGATGGTGGCAATTTATTGGTTCAGTGTAGTCGAGTTTGTACTTGCACTAAAAATTTTTGTAAAAGCAACGCAGCTTTTATCTAATTGCGAAAGCGACGTCGTAAATAATAAACACCATCTCCCATTGAGACTTCAAAAAGAATATACAAGAAATTGTAGTATGAAATTGCTTGATTAATCGCCGCTATATAACTAAAGAGTCAAAATGCACAATTTTTATCTATAGAAATTAGAACCGAAAGCATTTATCACTTGCAATCATAGAACGATGCTTGTTTTTTTTCCACTTTGCTCTGAACTCAAGAACCACCAACAAGAATCAAAATATCAACGACACCATTGATTAAGCTGCTTTCAGGACATCGAGAGGCTATACAGAGCATAAAGTAGTGTCGATACAAAATAGAAAGATATCGTAAATATATAATGGCAATTGTGACGTTCCTGTATTTTAGCCTAGATGCCATCTCGACTATTTTTGCCATTTATTTGATTTCCCATCAATTGATTTTCACATGCGTAATTTTAAAATATTAGCTAATGGCATTTAAAAAAGTATTGGATCACTCCTCAAACTGATCATTTTATAATAATGTTGGGTTACATCAAATTAATTACTAAAAGAAATATTCGATGTTCATTGCTTAAACAGAAATCACTTTCACTAGACTTTGCCCAATGACTTGACTAAATTGCGGTCCTAAAATCTTTTTTAGATGGTTCAGTAGCCCTTCATTCAAATATAGATAGTTTCCATTGCCTATTCAATACAAAATCATCGAGGTTTTTATATTGTGTTAGTAAACCCATATCCCTACTGTTGGTAATTGATGATTTCTAAACTATCGGTCTTTTTTTTTTCAAAAGGCTAATGTGTCCGGTTTAAAAAAATGTATCCAGTTTGGGGCGGCAATCTTTCAGAGATAGCTTTAAAGGACTTTCCATTTTTACTTACTCTACTATACATCTTGAGATTTTTGCTACTAAAAGCAATTGTGACGGAGATGATGTGCTTGTGCTCAATAGGTTCAATCCATATTTGGAATAAAAGGTTGTTTTTATGAAATGGTAGGCAACTTGTAATTGTATATAGTTCTTTTTTTCAAAAAATTTCACTTTTTTGCACTTTTTCTTTTTGATTTTTGTACTTTTTCTTTTCCATTTTTGTACTTTTTCTTCCATTTTAGCCTTGGTTGGTTTTGAAAAATAGTATTAATTGTTAACAAGAAAATTAAAGAGAAAAGTGCTACGCTTTGAAAAACAGCCGACGAGCAGAATTAGCTTATTTCGTAAAATTTCCCCTAATGCAGTATATGGCGTTGAATGTTTTTTAAATTCATGACACCGATTACCAATTATTACAAATCACAAGATGACATCAAAAGATTATCGGGAGTTTTTTGTAAAACAATTCCCTACACAATATGTTAGCAAGCATATTGTTGAATATTTAAAAATAAACCAAAGCTTCAAAAAAATAAATTTGGTTGGCTTTTCTCTTTACATTTTAAACGGAAGAGTCAAATCACAAACACATCAACACAGCGACGAGAACCATCAGATTTTGGTGCGCAAAGGCAGATGCTGAGATGTATTGACGGTATATCACCTATCAATACACCCAGTTCAAGCCCACTTTAGAGCCGCCTCAACGG
This sequence comes from Capniomyces stellatus, assembly GCA_001661515.1. Classification (NCBI taxonomy): domain Eukaryota; kingdom Fungi; phylum Kickxellomycota; class Harpellomycetes; order Harpellales; family Legeriomycetaceae; genus Capniomyces; species Capniomyces stellatus. Next base: position 750,046 of record LUVW01000013.1, on the reverse strand, counting down.
TATAGCGCGGATAATAGTAATCTAAACTGTACTATACAAAAAGATAAACATTTACAGTTCATCGATATATTAGAGCTCCAATTTGTAGAAATCCGTTGAACGATGATGCTTTACCAAAAGCTAATGAATTGCTCGAAACCACACACTACTTGATTAAATATAAAAGCGAACCAATGTCATCTTAACTCATACGGACATTCGGATAATCAAGCGTGTGTTTACTATTCTTACTATCACTGCTATTATTGTTATTACCATTACTATTATTATTAGAATAGCACCGGTCCAGGTATATGAAATATTCTTGACTTTCCTTTTCTTTAGTGAAATAAATATGGCGTTTTACGACAATCTCACTGGTGGTTTGATTTTGGAGTAAATTTCAAGATCAATCGGTTGAACTTGGAAATTATAAATCAATTGTTGATCTAACCAGGAGTTCGGTCCAATAAATTTAGTTTAAACGCCTTATAAATCTGTCAACCAAGCAACCGAGAGCTGATATGTATCTCGTGGTTTGGCCCATGTTTAATCAGTGAGCCTTATCCCTCTCCCCTTTGAGCAAACATCTTGTTTTTATTATTTTACTCTGGTAAAAGCTCACTTTATCTCAACAAATATATGCGATGTAACTTGAAGTCAAGCATCTCAAGTGCCAGAAACGCTTGCGATTAGCGCTATACATATCGCTTGCCTCAATAGCTGAACTGGCAGAACAGAAACGTGTTATTTATCTTTATTTTTCAGCAACAATATTTTATTTGCTTTACCAAAACGACTAACGATATTGCTAATGCTGATTTTTTTTAATGAATTGTTTTTAATTTAATCTCGATAAAAAATAGCAAAAAATAACACGAATTGGAATTGTAAAATACAGCTTTAGTCTTATTCACCAAGTATCAATTTTCTTTAATTCTTCTTGCTTGAACTGGATTTGAATTACATGGATATAAATCTAGACAAACCATTTAAATGATTTTTTAAAGTGATACGGTTCATAAGTAAATATAAAGGCAGCAGCTATACATGCTTGTATTTTACACATGCAAAGCGATATCTTAAAATAACAATGTTTAAAGGAATCGAAATGAAAGCCAGCAATAAAGATAGCCAGAAAAACGAAACCGAAACCGAATCCGAAACCGAGATTAGTAAAGATAAAATAACAGTAGAAGGTTATAAAAATCGAACAGATGAGCTTTCAACAAACGGTATACGACAAAATAGCGAGAATGGACAGTGGCGACCAGACGATGCTATAATAGACTATTCAGGCTTGGGAAGTGGGAATGTTGATGATAATGTAAAATTAAGAAAAAGGAAGCACGTGAGTTTGAACTATAATGGGCCAGTAGCCATGAATAAAGTGCCACAGTCCTTAATTGAAAATGAAAACACTGAAAAAGTAATTGAAGCGAATTCGATGGAGCTAGTTAACGAGCCTAAGCGGGCAGATTGCGCGTTCGAATTAGGCAAGTCGATGGGTTCTTTCTTAAGTTTTAAACAAAGAACAATTATAGATTAAATATTAACAATAATTAGTCAGGAGATATTACGTATTGGAGGAGGGAAGGTGTAAAGAGACACTAAGGAAATTAATTGGAATGGGTAATGGAAATGGAAAAATAATGGCTGAAAATGAATACCAAATAGGGAAGGAGAAGTTTGGCATAGAGCTAGGACAATTCCACGCAGATTCAAATACTATAAAATACAATAAGGGATACGAGGGTGTACTGGATGGGGTAAAAGTAACAGATAATTCAGCAAATGTAGTAATTCTAACTGATTCAGAGGATGAGGTTGAGATAGTTGAAGATGCTGTTGAAATGAAAATAAATGATAAGAGTGCTGATGTGTCAAGAGAAATTTTTGAAATAACAGAATCTCCTCCTCAAGAGCAGACCGACGCAGCGCTAAATCCAGGACATATGCCAAGTGGAAGCAGTCGGGTCATGACTGAGGGATTTAATGGTGGCAGTTTCAACAGAGCGAATAGTAATAGCGGGTATGCTGGAGTAGAGCTTTACTCAAGCAACAATCTCAACCATGGCGCAGGTAGATATTCCAACACGCCGTTGTTTTCACAAAACCAAACATCGTATCTGATAAATACGGGGTTTTCGAATACAGATTTGAAGATGATAAACACAAGAAGAAACTTTAGAACGGGGTACTCAAATATTGACAATTTGCCAGTTGTTTACGAAGATTTGACGGTGGAGGAAAACAGCATTGAGACGAATATAAGCAAGATAGAGATAGGGTATCTAGACACGAGTTTGCTTACTGAGAACATCGAGATTAAGCCCAAAAAGGTTGTGAACAGGGTGGATATAGGATATTTGGACAGGAGTCTGATTGAGGAGGCGAGAAGAACAAAGGGCAAGGAGGTGGTTGATTTAGAGTCAAGCAAGTATGTGACGTGGGTGTACGCAGGTGGGCTGCAGGGGATAGTTGAGGAGATAGACAGAAGCGCACTTGATTTGACATCGAATACGTTTATATATCACCCACTAAAGATTGAACCAAGTAAGCGGAATGTATATAGAGTGGAGCTAAGGGACTACACTACGGATCGAGTGTATGGGGTGGTGGATAGTTTTCGAGGAAAGCTGTTGGGGAGATTGATGGCTGGTGGGGAGGTTCGAGCATCGGCGGCAATACTGATCAACACGCCAGAGCAATCAACGCCTGTTCTGGTGTCGTGTTATGCAAAAAGAGGAAGGGAAAATGATATTTCACAGGTGTTGTCAGAGGACATGTCTTTTAGCAGAAGTTGGCCCGCACTAGGCCTGGTGCAGCCAGATGGGAATGTTGGGGTTTGTGTTGGGAGGTTTGGAAGCGTGCTGAAAAGCAGCACTTTTTCAAATGCAGATGCAGGCGATAGCAAGCTTGACCAGATGCTGTTTAAAAAAATGTACCTGGAGGATCTGCTTGGACCATTGGCGCAAACTTCGGAGCAGGCGAGGGGAAACATGGATCCCGGCTCTTCGGCAGCAGGGATGATCTTTGAAGACTGTGCAAATACAGACAGCCATCTTCCGTCTGTCTTCAAGGAGCTTCGATCGCTTAGAAAGTCGGATAACAAGGACAGAAGAAGAAACGAGAGTGGGGTTGACCCGCTGAGATCTAAGAGAGCAAGAGAAAGGGTGGCGTCGTTGCTGATTCCAGAAGGATACATTGAGACGGACCCCGGGGGGAATGAGGAAATGGAGCTACTGAACGCAGATGGGGCGGCCAAGGCAGCGAGCGAAGCCAACCTGTCGCTGATAGCAAACAGTGCATTGCAGAGATCGAATGAGCGGCTGGACACCATCAAGAGTGCGTTTGTGACTTTGATGGATTTGCCAGAAGCACAAGTTCACGAGACCATCAAGACAAGTATGCATAGACACCAAAAGCAAGCTTTGCATTTCATGCAGTTACGCGAAAACCATGAAACTGACGTCAACCACGAGGTTTTGGCAGACGGCCAAAAGAAAGCGGGTCGCGAGAAAAACTTGACTCCGGTAGTGTGGCAAAGAATAAAGTCGGAGAGGAGCAAAAGTAAGCAGCTGTTTTACCATAACGAGATTACTGGCCTGCAGAAATATGGATTGCCTGAGCCTTGCTTGGGGGGAATTCTGGCTGATGATATGGGGCTGGGGAAAACACTGGTTATTATAGCTTTAGTGATATCAAACCCACCTGAAATAAAGCAAGGAGTCGACTCAACAAAGTTAAAAAGGAGGGCAAAGAAGGTGGCGAAAGCAAGGCAGAAGGCTATCCAAGAAAGAGAGAAGGACCCTATGACTGCACCAACTTCTGGCTTTATTGAGCTATCATCGGATGGTGATGATGATGGCGGTGGTGGTGACGATAGTGATGTCCAAGTTGTTGAAGGCCCTGAATCAACAAATAGTGATAGGTTTGGCATAGATGTGCCCGTAAAAACAAACGATACCAACAGCCAGAGTGACGAGATAGAGGGAGTAATAGGAGAAAACACTAAAGAAAGATGCGATGCCACGGAAGGCGAAGACAGAGCAAGTGTGGACAATGACAGTAGTTGTAGGAGCGATACAGGAGGAAGCGACAGCTCAGACGAACGCAAGCGCAGATATGTTGGTAGGTCTGTGATAGAGTATGCGTCAGGGGATAGAGAAGTGTTTCTTGAGTTTACAAGATATAACAAGGATAGAATTTACAAATTCAACAAAAACGCCTTTCACAGCCAAGATTACAATTCCAGATATAATTGCAGTGACGCACGATACGACAAAAGCGACGACTTCATCAGCCTTAATGAAAACTACACTCCGGAAGCAGACAGAGCTAGAAGTGCAGGCAGACTTGGCAGCAAAAGAAAAGCAGCTGGTAGTGATGAGGATGAGAATAATGATGGAAGCGATACTGGCGTTGATAAAGACGATGTTGTTGCTAGTAAAGACGAATATTTTATTGGTGAAAATGGGGATGTTGTTGGTAAAGATGAGGATTTTGTTGGTAAAGATGATGTGGTAATGAGTCCAAAAAATAGAGCCAATAATAGATCATCAAGCAAAAGTTGTGAAAGTCAGAGTGAGAGTGAGGTTGAAAGTGAGAGTGAGGTTGAAAGTGAGAGTGAGAGTGGGAAAATGAATAATGATAACAGCATCAATGGTAGTGAGGGAGAAAGTGGTGGTGGAGAAAAGAAGTTTAATACGGAGCAAAAAGCAGAAAAGGACTTTGCCAACAGGTTTAGAGGAAAGATAACAGCAGGTACGTTGATAGTCTGCCCGCTTTCCACGTTATCAAACTGGGAGGACCAAGTGAAGGCACACACCAAACGCAAGTCGTTAAGTGTCTATGTACACCACGGGGCAGGACGAGCGTGTTTAGCCCAGCAGCTCTGTCAATTTGACATAGTTTTGACCACTTATAACGTGGTGCAGTTGGAGTATTCCAAAGAGGTAAGGCAGCTGAAGATCACAGTGCCAAGCATGGATCTTGGGGACAATGGGTACAGGATTCCGTCGTCGCCGTATGTTTCACCGTTGATGGAGTCGTATTGGCACCGCATAGTTTTGGACGAGGCGCATGTGATTAAAGATAGGAGAACGTGGCAGTCTAGAGGAGCGTGTGCGCTGACAGCAAGTCGTAGATGGTGCCTAACAGGAACGCCGATCCAGAACAGGCTGGACGATATGTACAGTCTAGTCAAGTTTCTTCGCTTTGAGCCACTGGACTCGTGGGGTGTTTGGGTAAAGTATATAGGAAAGCCGTTCCACATTAACCCAAACGAGTTTGAGGACGATGAGTCAAAGAGAAGCCGAGTCAACATTGGCGCCCAGAGGGTGCAGCTAATGTTACAGACCCTTTGTTTGCGCCGGATGAAGTTCCAAGTTGACCGGATGACAGGCGAGAAGATTCTTAAGCTGCCTCCAATAGTCGAGAGGGAGCGTTGGCTGGCGTTTACTCAGGCTGAGCAGCTGCTGTATGATAGTGTTGAAAAGGATGCCCAAGATTACTTGGAAAGATGTCTAAGTAACGATTCAGTTCTGAAGAATTACATGGCAATGCTGGTGTTTATTCTGAGACTAAGACAGATATGTGCCCATCCTGCACTATGCGACAGCAAAAAACACTTGGAAACTGGCGAGTTAAATTCAACAAACCTCCCTTCCACCAGATCGCGAATAACCAGAAGCACTTCTTCTATTCCAAAATCCGAGTCTGCATCAACCTCAAACGTGCCCAAAGTTCCGCACGGAAGCACACAAACAGGAAATGTCGCCAATCTTGAACAGAAAGTTGGGAGCAGGGGTGTAGTTTATGGCGATGGTAGTGCAACTGCTAATCAAAAGCCAATAACAGAGTCAAACGCATCAGGTCCCAATTCTAGTTTTGCGCAACTGTGTGGTTCGCGTGGTTCCGAGTTTGTGGATGTGTTGAGAAAATCTGGCCTGGAGATGGGAGAAATTCTGTGCTGTTTATGCACAATCCAGCTATACAAATTTTCCAAAGAAAACACTAGAGTTGAGATGAAGTATAACCACCAAGAGCCTGGAATTAAACCTGAGGTCTTTAATAACTCCACTGTTGTAGTTTCAAGCTGCAAGCATGTGTTTTGTCCGGATTGCATTGAGGCTCTGGCTGGTAGCGAGGGGAATATGTTTTTTTGTCCTGAATGCGACACAGGTTTGTCAGCTCAAAGCGACACTTTTAGCTTTGACAAGGAAACTGTGGACTCGATACTGTCAATACCAGAGAAATATTCGTCACCATCAATCAGCGGAGTTGACAGCGGTCAGTTGGGGTTGGAAAGTTTAAGCAGTTTATCGAGTGGCCTGGTTGATACAAAACCTGTTGTTGGTGTTATAAGACCCAATTACAGATTAGGCGAGTTGGATCAAGAGCAGAAACAGGTGGATGAGCAGGTGGATCAGCGAGATAGTAAGCCGGCTATTGTGAATCGCACTGTAACCAATTTAATGACCACTAGTACGTCCACAAAGATCAGGTCTTTAGTTGAGGACTTAATTAAAATTCAAAACGACCAGACGTATGGAATGATTCAAAAATCTGTTGTTTTTTCTCAGTGGACAAAGATGCTGGACTTGATAGAGGTAGGACTGTTTTTTGGGCATATTGTGTAGAAATAATGGATGATAAAACTCACGTGAATATTTGTATTGGCCACCCCTGCTTTGCTACACAAAATTATCAAACTTTAGCTGATTAAAACTTCCTTGATTAAATTGTTTGTCTCGATTTATTTAGATCTCACTGAAGGAGCAGCGTTTTGAGTTTGCAAGACTTGATGGGACAATGCCTCGACATGTTAGGAACATTCATTTGCGTAACTTTGAAGTGAACAAACGGTGCTCAATAATCCTGGTTTCTCTAAAAGCTGGCGGTGTTGGGCTAAATTTGACAATGGCAAACCATGTCTTTCTGATGGACCCGTATTGGAACCCATCAATTGAACGCCAGGCAATTGACAGGGTTCACCGGCTTGGACAGACCAGAGATGTGTTTGTCCACAAGTACATGATGGTTGGCTCAATTGAGGAGAAGATTAAAAAGTTGCAGAGCAGGAAGGCCAAGATTGCTGATGTTTCGTTAATGGACTCTAGTCGCGCCTCTAAACCAACTGCCAACAGCTTCCCTCAAAGCCCCGAGTCTAGCTCTGGTGAGCTTGATGGCGAGCTTGATGACGAACTAGATGATCAGATCCTACGCACTGGTGCGGACCTTGCTGATTCGAGAATTGAAAACTTGAATTATTTGTTCAACGCTAGAGGAAGTTCGCAAATTTAAGCATGACTTTATATTGCTATTATGCTTGAGTTTGACTATGTTTTTGCTCCTCTTTTTTTAAGAAAAAAAAACATCTAATCATTTCACTATTTTATTGTACTTTGCAAACCAAAGCACATACATTTTCCATAAAAATATCCCAAAAAACGCCAGTACAGCCCATATACTCATTTTGACCATGTTGTTGGGAATTGGAATAAATGCAGCTATTGTTTAGCAAAGAAATGAAATACAATAAATATAAAGAAAGTACCGGAGAAAATAAAGTGATGGAAACGACGACTGTTCTGGCCAATCACAAAGTTACACCATTTGCCGTCCTTTTTTTTTGTTTCAACCTTTACTGTGAGCATCCATTATCTTTTTACCCCTTCTTTAGGTTGTTCTACGGTGGTAATGTGTATTACGTAGTATCAGTTAGCCTTATGTAGTATGCAAGCCTTTTATTTTAGGATCTTGTAGCTCCATCGAAGGTCTCTGACGCTTGCTGGTCATATAAATACAAGAGAAGGAAAGCCGGCTAAAATAAATTCTCATTTCTTGCTCAGCCTGAATTCCTTCCACTTGATACTCGAATAACAAGTTCGTTTTAACTTTTATATTGTTGTTATCTTTTTTTGTAACTTTTTTTGTACTCTCTTTTCTTTCTCTATTGCTACGGCTCTTTTGTATTGGTGTACTAACAAATTACACAGCATTGCTTTTATATAATTAGGTTTAGATTGGATCTAAATTAAAGTGGTGTTTCTAGTAATAAAATAAAAGCGGTGTTATACAAAAACACTTTTTTTTAGCCGTTTCCAACTCGCTTTCCTTTTCATTTTACTTTCAAGCAACAAGACTGGTTACGAACAAGTCTCTTTATTTTGGGAGCCACTCATTCGCTCATTTCTAAATAAGCTCGACTATTACAAAGATAAAATACCACTCTTTTTTTCGTCATTGTTGCAGAAACATTCCCACGATGTCTTTGGTTATAACTGTAACTTCCATAATTTCCACTTACTATGCTTCAAAAGAATTGGCTTTGCTCTTTTCCAAATTAGAAGGCAGAAAACAAAAAGTACAGACTCTGGCTCTTTTATCACTATTTTTTTTCGGTCTATTCGTTTTTCATGCTGATATACGCTTTTATTAGATAAACTGCATTTATCGTATATCCCAGTTTTGAGTTTGCGAAAGTTTAAAAACAATAACTAGCTTTTAATCCTCCCTTTCTCTTGTATTTTTTTTATTTCTTTTTTTTTTTACTACACAAAACTTTCGTTGAGTTTTCAACAAAATTAAAAATAAAAATAGCTTGCTTTGGTATTATTCTTAACCCAAACCAAACCAAAAGTAAAACACAATGAGTTCAAAACTGTCGACACACGATACAAATATCCTCGAGGCCATTTTAAGCAACGGTAAAACCCCCTACCTTACTTTTAAATATACCCTTTTCTTGGGTTGTTTTCTATAATATTTATACCCCTGAAAATTCAACTGTATTGTAATAGGCGTCGATGAAGAGTTTACAAGAGATCAGCTACTTGGAGCCTCCATACCTTCCGGTCCTGTCCCAGAGGAGTCACAAACACGCAAGTACTATCCCACCTCTTTATTTATTTTATTTATCAGATAATAATACCGCCAAGGGTTATTTACTTTTGCTATAACAGATTTTGTTTTTTTATCACGTTTTTGTTTTTCTATCGCGTTTTTTGCTTTAAAAATATTAACCTGAAGAGCTTGTTTGCCTATTTGGATTATACTTAGACTTTAGCGTTGACAATGAGACTTTGGAAAATATCAAAGCCTCAGAAAAGGATGCCATAGTTGCAGCCGAAGGCAATGACTTGAACAAGGCACTGGAACTGCTTTCGAGTCTGATTGAATCTTATCCTGGCTATCCTTCAGCTTACAACAACAGGTGATGTTTAACAATTTTCAATTATCCTTTCTTTAATGTATATAATATGTATTTTATTTTTATCCAGGCCTTGGTTATGGATTATACGTTGTAAACCCAGTTTATTTCAACTTTAATATTTCCCACGTGGGAATGAAGCGATTCTATCCTGTGCTTGCATTAAATGATGTGTAATTATTGCTACCTTTGCTCCAATAGAGCTCAAGTATATCGCCTGCTTGAAAATACCGAAATGGCACTATCTGACTTGAACATGGCAATTAAAAAGGGGAAAGGCAATAGCTCTGTTTTAAAACAAGCATACACACATAGAGGGGTGATAAAAAAGGCTATTGGCGATGATGAGGGCGCTCTTGTCGATTTTGAAATAGGTGCCAAGTATGGAAATGAAGTAGCTAAAATAGCCCAAGTTAGAGAAAACCCTTATGCCAAAATGTGCAATGCTGTATTCTTAAACTCGTTGGCCGAGTTGAACAACCCAAAACAAGCCGAGGAATAATTTTTTTTAACTTTAATGTTTTCTTATTTCTTTTTTACTCTACTGTTTTCCAATTTTTCTCTTTATTTATCCTTCCAATATGCTATAGTAACTGGTCGTTGCGTTTATTTTACTATTGTATATGATAATAAGTTTTGCTTTATGTTTATGCTAAAATGTACTCAGTTTCCCAACACCAGCATTTCCATTTAGCCCATAGTCATACTAATTCGATGTATACATTTAGCATTTGCGCATACTTTGTTAAAATTTTTGTCAAAAGGCTTCAATTCTAATTGTTTTTTTTTGTTCATATATTTTGCCTACATCCAACCATAATAAACACCCAGTGTGTTATTTGATTACTTTTTGCATTTACTTTGTCAGCAGAATGGATAAAGTTTATGTCAGGTTTATAGCTTTAATATAAGCTGCATTTGTTTCGCTGCAGCTAATGACCCGGATATTTACATATATACTTGATGGCGGGATTGTACTCATAAAGAAAACATTACCCTTACTCTTAATATTCCCTTGGTTGTTTCTGTATTCTAGCAAAGTAACAAATGTCATCACAGGCCAAGAAAAGCTATTACATACAAAGTAAGTTTCCCTTTGATTTCAATCGCTTCTGTTGAGTCAACTATATCAAAAGCTGCGTGTTTTTTTGTTATTAAAGTGTTGACTCTTACACTTTAGTAAAAAAATAAAAAAAAAGTATCAACGCTTACTTTTACAATGTTCTGTGATTTGTGTAGAGCATTTTGCTGGGCTAAGAGATGCAAACCTCAAGTTTGCCAAGTAAGAACGGATGAATCTTTACTAGTGCTGCACATATTCCTGTTGCTTTTTCAAGATCCGACTTTATCTGGTTTGAGTCAGTCTAATGCTCACATATCAATTTAACCGATTTGTACTTGGTTGTAGGAAAAACACAAGGGTTTTAAATGAAAATTCTAGCCTGAAGGCGCAAGTAAGTATGCTGATAATAGAAAATCTAGAGCTGATTAAGCAGGTCTCTCAGTACAAGGAGGAGGTTAGGGTGATTTCTATGGACAGGGAAAGATATTCAAGTATCTGCAAATCGGTAAAGGCAGAAATAAGCACATATACCACAACTCGAAGGCGCTTGGTGTTGGACTCTTTAAATGCGGCTACAGAATGAAACTGCTAACATTTTAATGTTTTTTTTAGGTTGTAGCCAAAGTGTTGCTCAAGTTGGCGGATAGAATAAACGTTCTGAACCAAGCAGACTTTGGTAAAGTTTTGGAGAATATAGAACTACCAGGGCTTGGTGTTGATGCAGGCTTTGATAATGGGGATGTTTTGGTTAGCAGTATAGATGCTGGAGCTGCCAAGAAAAAAAGAATACTCCCGATCTCACCCACGCCCAAGAGCAGAAATAATAGCGACAGAGGCGAGCATAGCATTAGAAAGAACGATAGCGTAAGGCCAGTGTTTTTTGGGAACAGAGGTGTTAAAAAAAAGTCAAAAATCACCACTTTAGCTACACTGCTGGAAGTTAGCGAACCGGCACAAACAAGTAAGTTGGGTTAGTTGTAGTGTTCCCATGCTGAGATTAGATTAAACTATAAATCGCTTATACATTTAGATTTGGTTAAAAGAGATACAGAATTTGGAAGTTGTGGGTATAAGCTGCCTTGTCTTGGTGAGGATAAGCTGGACCCAGTCAGTTCATATAAAACTAGATCGCAGATCAATAGCTATGACCACAAGAAACAAGAACAAAGCGAGGTTTGTTTCGGTGTTTATAAAGACGAATTAGCCGATCTCAATAAAAACACACTATCGCCTTCAGTCGAATGCTATGTTGAGCCACTAGAGAAAAAAGAGCTGCCAATAGTGAGAATACCGCTTAAAGGTACAAAGTTACTAACTGTGCCTACTAAATTGATTGTGTGATTGAGAACAGACCGAGAACGCATTTCGCTTTATTATAGATTTTGCATTAAAACAAATAGACAAGACTATGCAGCTTATAAACTTGGAGCAGAGAATAATAGACTTGGAGACAATTAGAATAAAATCTCCAGTAAAAAACGAACGCAACTTGATTCTTGATATCACCGAAAAGAAGAAAATACGTACGAGTCTGATAAAAAACAAGCCATTGGAAAACCTGATATTTAATATACCATCATCTCCAAGCAAATCTAAGGATGATATTGGGATACTAGGCAAGTGGTCAAATAATCTGGTGGCCATTAGCTCTGCACAGCTTCTGTGTTAACAAACACACCCTAGCATATGGCATATTTATTAAATCAATTGGCATTTCTTTTATTTTTATATTTTTGGTTACAGGAAACAAAAGAAATGTTCGGGAATCCATTTCCAAGGTTAATTACAAGTTGCCAAGCTTGCTAAGGTGAGAACTCACAATATTTATTTATGCAATTTCGGTTTGTTTTTTTGTTTTTTAATTGAAATAATTTCAGCTCGCTTTTCCATTTTTTTATTTATTGATGTTATTTCTTTCACTTTTTTTTCAACGCTTACTTTGAGCAAAAGATAAGCCCGCCGATGCTACGAAGCGATACTACTATCCCTTAATTGGCTGCTAACAGTAGTTTCTACCATTTTTAATAGAAAGTTGAGAAAAGGAGACGAAAATACATTCTCTGATGCGATTTAATTAATAAGCAGATTTGCTTTGGAATGTAATTTTTAGACCTTTACTTTATTCATCCGCTGCATTTGTTTGCGCTGAAATTATTTGATATTTTTATTTTTGTTTTTATTTTTACCACCAATTCAAATCGCTAAGTTTGCATTGCTTTTTTTAATGTTTATTCTACCCTAGTTTGTCATAAATAAAACGGATAAGTTGTAAACAAATGCACAATTTGGCAATCAAACTATATCAAATCAATCTGAGCTGTTGATTAAAGGAGTCGAAAACGTAAACAATGTAATCCAATAAAATTAGTGTTGGTAAATTAATTCTGGAATAGTCATATTGTTAAAAGTAAAAATAAACAAGCGATGCAAATAGTAAAAAATAAATAAAATAAAAAATCAGGTTGAAGAAAAGTGAACAAAAACACAAAACAGAATTGAGAGCAATAAATACGATCAACTCGGTACTAATATAGTATTTTTGTTAAAGTGACAACAAAAGTAGCTTACCTACACCTTTTTTGCTTTTAAACACAGTCAAAGGAATAGAGTTGAGTGGAAATAAAATTAGATTCAAAGCTTAACCAGCGCCAAAAGCTCTCAGTTCAGTTAAAACCAGACTAAAGTAAAGGGGCAGTAATAGTTATACGCATATAATATTGAAATGGTAAGTGGCCTCAACAAAGTGTAGCAATTTAAAAAACAGAAAGAAAAACAGCCTAGTAAAAAAAAACAAATATTTAAGCTAAAAAAACGGCAAAGAAAGGAAAGAAGGGAAAAAAGGAAAGAAAAGAAAGAAAGGTGGAGCTAATGGCGAAGCTTGAAGAGAACACCACCCGATAACTATTGTACGCAGAGAACATTGAATGTTTAAACAAAATATCAACACGTGTTTTATTTTTTGAAAACTGCAAATAGAATCGCAGAGGTAACAAGAGACAGGCTGAAGACGTTATTGACTCTGATGAGTCAGATGAGGAGGTAACCTTTCCACAGACACCTGGAGGAGGGGTGTCATATTTGTCTAGTCCACCGGCATACAGAGGGGGGGCTTTGCCACCTTCATCGCCACCGCCATTTTCGCCGTTTACTCCGTTGTATGCACCAGAGCTGAGTGATGATGACTTGGAGGCAGAGAGAGAGTATGACCAAACCCTTGAAGGGATAGTTGAAGAGGACAATGAGGAGGAAGAGGAGGGAGAAAGGTTGGCGATGGAGGAGGAAGAGGGGGAGGATTTGTTTGGGCAAGATATGGAAAAGGATTACAGGGATATTGATGGGCTTGACACCTACGATGAAAGAGACATTGACGATGAAACAGACTTTGCAATGATGGATCCAGCAGAGAGGGCTAGAGTGGAGGCAAGAATGAGGAGACGAGACATGGAGGAAGGGAGAGCAATGGGCAAATCGCGTATTCCAGCAGCATTTTTGCAGGGAATGGATGAGGATGGTTGGGGTGGCGACGACATTGACATGTCGAAACGCCGTAGAAGAAGATTAGGAGGAGATAAGAATATACATGCCTCATTGCTTGACGGAACTCTTGACGTGGAGGATGAGGAACGAGCGCTTACTATTGATGATCTTAAAGATATCAAGGGGGAGTCGGTTGGAGCATGGATAAGCGAACCAGGACCAAGACAGGCGATTGCCCGTGATTTTAGAAACTTTTTGCTATCCTTTGTTGACGAGAAGGGATCGTCGGTGTATGGTGAAAAGATTAGGAAGCTGGGAGAAGGTAAAAAGGATATAGAATATAATATTGTTATTTAGCATCAACTATTTAACTTAGACGCGCTACTAGTGTCATTATTGTATAGGAACGCTGGGATATAAGATTTAACAGTTGTTTAATTATAAAATTCAAATTTTGTACGAAATAGTCAACGGTGAGAGTTTAGAAGTGTATTATCCACATTTGGCGATGGCCAAACCACTGCTGGGGTACTTTCTAGCAAACGCGCCACGTGAGATGCTTACAATTATGGACGACCTGGCCATGGACGCAGTGCTTACAGTGTTCCCAGACTATGCAAGAATCAGGCCAGAGATCCATGTGAGGATTTCAGGGTTGCCAACAATATCCAGTCTAAGAGACTTGCGGCAGTCGCAGCTGAACACATTAGTGAGAGTCTCGGGTGTGGTTAGTAGAAGAACAAGCGTGTTCCCCCAATTAAAGTATGTGAAGTTTGACTGTGGAAAGTGTGGAGCGGTTCTTGGGCCTTTCTACCAGGATAGTAGATCGGAAATCAGAATTGGGGCATGTACAAACTGTCAAAGCAAGGGGCCGTTTACAGTAAACTCTGAGAATACGGTGTATAGAAACTATCAAAAGATAACTTTGCAGGAAACACCGGGGTCAGTTCCAGCAGGAAGACTTCCAAGACACAGAGAGGTGATACTGCTGTGGGATCTTATCGACATGGCAAAGCCTGGAGAGGAGATTGAGGTCACAGGGGTCTACTGCTACAGCTACGATGCTTCATTGAATGCAAAGCAGGGATTCCCAGTGTTTACAACGGTGATTGAAGCTAACCATATTCTAAAGCGGTCAGATGAGTTTTCAGCATTCAGGCTGACTGAAGAGGATCGAAGGGAGATCAGAGCGCTCTCGAAGAGCAAAGACCTTGAGCGAAGAATAGTCAACTCTATTGCGCCGTCCATCTATGGACACAACAACATAAAGACAGCGCTGGCCTTGAGTCTGTTTGGTGGTGTTTCTAAAGACATTGGAGGGAAGCTGAGAACACGTGGCGATATCAATGTGCTGCTGCTGGGAGATCCAGGAACAGCAAAGTCACAATTCCTAAAGTACATTGAACACACAGCGCACAGAGCTGTGTTCACCACAGGTCAGGGAGCGAGTGCGGTTGGTTTAACAGCAAGTGTCAGAAAAGATCCAATCACCCGTGAATGGACGCTGGAGGGAGGCGCTTTAGTGCTGGCAGACCGAGGCGTTTGCATGATTGATGAGTTTGACAAGATGAACGACTCAGACAGAACAAGTATCCACGAGGCTATGGAACAGCAAAGCATTTCCATCTCCAAGGCCGGAATAGTTGCCTCGCTGCATGCCCGTTGTTCAGTCATTGCCGCCGCGAATCCTATTGGCGGAAGGTACCGGCCATCACTGCCTTTTTCGCAGAACGTGCAACTGACTGAACCAATTCTTTCGAGATTTGATGTGCTGTGTGTAGTTAAAGATACTGTAGACCCTGTTCGTGACGAGCTATTGGGCAGGTTTGTTGTTGGCAGCCACATGAAGAGCCATCCGGATAGCGATAATGCCGACAAGCAAAAGGTTTTGGACATGGACAACAGGAAAGGCGGCAAGGATGTTGATATGGATGCGCTGAGCAAAGTTGATGCGGCTGAAGAAAGTGTGATTAACAGTGACCATGACATTATTCCGCAGAATCTGCTCAAGAAGTACATTATGTTTGCAAGAGAAAACATAACTCCAAAAATGCAGCAAATAGACTCGGACAAGGTCACTTATCTGTACTCTGAACTGCGTCGCGAATCGCTTATAACCGGAAGCATTCCGATCACTGTTAGGCACGTGGAGTCTATAGTCAGACTGAGCGAGGCGCGAGCACGGATGCACTTGAGAGACTTTGTCCGTTCTGACGACATTGACGTTGCGATCAAGGTTACCCTAACCTCGTTTATTTCTGCCCAGAAGCTGTCAGTTGCGCGGTCGCTGAAGAGAAGCTTTAGCAAGTACTTGTCGTCAACTGGCGATTACAACGAGCTTTTGTATCTAATGGTTTGCAGGTTGGTACAGGACAAGGTCACAATGCACCAGTACAAAAACATGGGCACATTCCCCGATCTCATCCACGTTTCCTTTGATGAGCTGGAAAGCCTAGCGGCCTCTTCTCAGATCTACGATTTAAAGAATTTCTATACATCACAATTCCTTGCCAATCAAGACTTTTCTGTAGATACTGATAACCGTGTAATCATAAAATATTTCGACAACAACTAGCTCTTTTTTTTCTAAACAACCACACTACTATTCTGTCTATTTTATATTTTCTTTTTATTTTCTTTTTAATTATCTCTCATTTCTATACCATGTCTACACCATTTCTATACTATTTTTGCTTTTATTGCCCGGCTAGCCTTACACTTGGTCAAGTTTTTATGCTCTTGAATCATTTTAAATTATATTTACTTTTCGTTAAATAAACAACAACAACCAAACAATAGCAATAATAGTAATATGTCTTAATAATGAACTTTTAAAAACAAGACGATATCCATTTATACTTTTATTTTATTGAAGTCGACATCTATGTTTAGTTTACCAACCAACGATCCCTTTACCGCATCTTTACAGTTTAATTGGAGTTTTTTTGTACCGGAATTTCACAGCTTTCACTCACATTTGTCATTTTATACCAATATACCGCCTTTATTTATCAATTAGTGTTTATTTTGACTGAACTCTAGTCAACATTTCAGGATAAATATACAAATTAAATGCGTGAGATGTGCCAAATATGGCTTCTAGTGGCATTTAACTAGTGTTTTGCCCTAACACTTGGCTTGATATACTACGGCCATTAAATTCGTTGCTGTTATTTCCATTAGCATGCTCATGGCTTTGTTCGTGTGGCTGGCCACTTAACTCCTTTAGCTGTTCTTGCATTTGCAAGTGGACTTGGCTGTTAGTTGCCAACGTACTATTGCCTGTCAGTTGGTCAATAAGCGCACTAGTCTCTGCGCTACTTTGCTTGATATCCCCGTTATCCTTAAAAACTATCATTCCAGCACCATTCCCACCACTATTACCCTTATTCTGCATATACATTTGGCATTGACCCTGATCCAGCTCCAAATCCAGATTCTGACCCTGGTTCTGGATCTGGACCTGGTTCTGGATCTGATTCTGGACCTGGTTCTGATTCTGTATCATAATTGCTCCTTGTAGCTGCCTTTGGTTATGGATATGGCCATGACTATAAGATTGATTCAGGCCGCTGTTGACGTTTCTGACTCCATTCTGGCCATAGTTTAAGCTAAAATTCCTATAATTCACCGAATCTTGGCCCTGGGTTGGATCTTGAGTCTGGCCTTGATTTGCCATTATTTTTAGTCCCAGCCCTTGGATGCTGTTTTGGATGATAATATCTCCAAGACTCTCTACCTTTGTCTCGCCCGTATTTTCTCCTATCATGGCGCTCATTCTTGTGCAAATCATACTGCACTCTCTCATTGTTGACATGGCCACCTCCTCCATCTTCTTCATTTCTTCAACCATCAATCTAGCTACTCCTGCTGTTTTGTCAAACTGGGTGCTCCCATCTCTGAATTTTTTTATCTCGCTTTCAAGGCACAAAATTCTCTCCATATAGTTCTCCTTTCGATCCGATAGCGTTTGAACTCTTTGTTGTTGTCTTTGTCTCATGCGCGCAGCCGCAGCTGCATTCCTGATTCGGCGAATTGTTCTTGGTGATTTTTCTGGCGAAAACCGGCTTCCCAGCTCCCCATTTTCGTGCCCTGATTCAAACCCAGTATTTTCTGCAATGGTCCCTCCAGAATTCATATATGTACTCGAGTTATTTGATATCTCATTGCTACTCTCTTTCCATTTTTCGATGGTGTTACCATCAAACCCCGAGACCTTTCTTTTTTTTTTGCCGCTTTGCTCTGGCGTCTTGTTTTGGTTTTGGTTTCTTTCCGCTATTTGCAGCTGGACTCTATCTTGAGCCTCTCCCAAGTCAAAGTTATGATACTGAATCCTGTTTTGATATTCAATTTGTGCGTGATAGTCATTTGGCAAAATAACTGGCTGGCCGCTTTGATCAAAGCTCGGCAGTGAATTGGAAGGATCGCTGCCGCCGCTATCTTGCTGATCAACATTCATATACACCAGCTGTGGATGGATATCGTTGTCTGCGTTGTTGAGAACGTGGGCTTGAAATGCGTTGTAATGGCCGTACTATTTGTTACATGGTACACCAACATTTGTTATTACTTTTAAGACCTATTCATTATCAAAACACGCGCATTGCGTTCTAAATAGATAAATGGCATAACTTACACCACCATTGGACTTGTCTGACCCTGCATTTGACCACATTTTTACTATATCACTTTTTGGCTCGCTGTACAAGATATTCCTTTTGGAGTTTAGCGATTTAAAGTGTTTAGACAAACTTTGATAAAAACACACCCTGTTGCTTACTTATACTTTTCTTGTACTTGGATTATTAGTCTGTCAACAGAGAAGAGTTTTTTTCTTGTGTCCAACGATTTAACTTGTACAAAAGGATAAGGGTCCTTTGTATTTTTGAACTTTATGTTTAAAATGATAGCAGGCTTTTTATAGCAGTCCTTATAATATATGGTTTATTTATAAACTCATTAGGTTATTTCAAAAAAAAATAAAGTAAAGGTAGGAAACCCCGAAGCTGGTGTTGACTGCTAGGGGATAAGTGTACTATATTTATAAGGTGTTTAGTTCCTCTTCTTTTGATCATTCTCTGTTTATTTTACTCTTGGTGCATTAACTATATTCGTGTGAATAAGATTATTTTTTTGCATGGCTAACTCGGATGCCAATATTTTGTCGACCAAATATTTAAAGGCTGAAGGTGTGTTTGTGTATTTTTATTATTATTGATATTATTATTATTTTAAATATAGCTGGGTCCCACTGCTAAAAATAATACTTGTGTTAACTTTAAATAGCACTACAATCGAAAATACAACGTACATCAATTATATTATGTATGCGTTTTGCTTGTATGTTTGATATAGAGTTGATAGTGAGGGGTGGAATAAAATGTGTTTGAGTAAAGCTGTGCCTTGGAAAAAGAGAGAAAAACAAAAGCAAGAGGAGGAAGAGAATAATGGTATGTAACCTTTGATGTGTAGTGTAATATTTAGTGTGTAGCGTGTTGTGTATTTTTAAATATTTTTAAATGCACTCAAATAAATGGCTTCGTTTTGAGGTTTAATGTTTATATTAAAAACAAGCTATTTATAACATGGCTCAAACCTTAAATGCGCCTTTAATAGAACCACACAAATTGAATTTGCTGAATTGGTGAGAGATGACTCGGATTCTAGTTCATAACGGTGCTATAGTATTACAGTATTACTCATCTTTAAATTTAAAAGAATTCAAGCTGACTGAAAGTATCAACAACGTCAAGAGAAGACCAATGATATGCTAGCACCATCTTTGGGTAAGGCACATTTATGGACATGTTACTTTGCTCTTGACAATGCTAGACTTTGATATATAGACGTAAAGTCAACATATGCTCATCCACTGTATAAACTCCATCCCTATTCATTGTAAAGCTTGTTTTTGTTTTGATTCAATTGTAGCTGTGTCTTAATTGACTATAAGATTGAAGTAAGAGTTGGCAAACTATCTGCGCAAAAGATAAACTTTCCAAGTCCTGGGCTGCTGTGCTGCCATTGTGTATCTTACTAATGTATTCGCGTTTATTACTTAGCAAACCTTGCAATTAGCTGGGTTTGAATTTTTGATACTAATCATGGTTTACTGACAACATCGACTATCGATGGCTGATTGCCGTTTTCGCAATTTGGTGGTGGTAGTAGGACAGGCAAAATGGCAAAGCTCAGAGTTCAAACCAAAAGTCGGTCTTGACCAAATCAGAAAAAATTGTCCAATAAAATAAAGGAAAATCAAGTACAGTTAAATCAGGTCTTTTCTATTAGCTGATCGTTGGCCTTTAAAAAATAAAAGCAGATGATTTGGCAAAAGAGACAAAAGAAAAAAAAAACTGGTTAAATGTAGATTCAATAAACGAGGGTAAAAAGATAGGGCATGTTGCCTAGACATCCATTGGCTAGTAAATGTACGAGCTTGGTAAAGATTAAATGGAAAGAAAAAAAAAGGAAAAAAGTGGTGAATCAGGAAAGAAAAAAAAAGAAGGAAAAAAAGAAAAAAAGGAAAAGAAAACAATAAGGGAATGATAATGGGGATACAATTAAAAATAGTAGAGATTTTGGCAACTGAACATTGGTGGGATAAAGCAATAGGGGTTTATGAAGCAAAATGAATAGATAATCAGTTAGCAAATAAATAGTAGCTTTTTAAGCAAGGAGGAAGCAAAAAAATAAAATCAGACAGAAAGAAAGAAGGAAATGGTGGAAGGGAGAAAGGAAAGAGGGCTAATAAGATAATGCTGAATTAGATTAGGGGGAGAATTTATAGATTTTGAGCAATAAAAAAACAAGGTTGGATAAAAGAATCTGTGAGTAGGAGTTGAGAGTAAAAAAAAAAAGTAGAGGGGGAAACGAAAAAACGACTGGATAAGAATTTGAAGATAAAGGTCTAAAAAAATGTAATGAAAAAAAAAAATCAATAACAAAAGCGGTAAAGATAAATGAGATTGTAATAACAAGAGCAAAAAAAAAAGTAAATAAAAAAAAAAAATTTAGGCAAAAAAATGAGATTAAAAGAAGTAAAAAAAGAGGAAATAGGATTAGGAAAAAAAAACAGTAATCAAGAATATTAAAACTAATAGCAAAAAAGCTAAACAATTATATCTCGCTTAGTTCAAAATACGACCCAACTGTTTTGATTATATAGTATAAAAAATGAGTTTTGTCCGCCCAATTTCCCTTGCAGGTGGCCGTATTGCCGCAGCATCAAAGCAAAGCAATCTATTGAAAGTAGCATCCCAAGCTGGTAAATAAAACATAAACAATAACATTTACTGAACATTTAGATGAAGAATAGTATATTTAATTTTTTTGCTTGCTAAGAACATGTTGGTTTTGATTCAGATGATCTCGATAAAAAAAAGAGTTTTTGTTAAAGAGGAGGAGGAGACTGAAGATAAAGATCAAGCTCATCAGCGCCTTTAGATTTGCGGTTTGACTTCATACTGCATTACCAAGGGGAGCTGATGGGGAGAAGCAGGATTTAGTTCTTGGTTCGAGATGATCTTTTTTTTTTAATATAAATATATATATATGTAGCTACTTTGTGAAATAGAGTATGATGATCTGAAAGATGATGTAGAATTAATGAAAAATTGTTGATGATAAATAAATTAATAAATAAAATAGCCCGTGGATATGCTGTTGAAGCAAAAGAGAAGAGATCAGGAGGAACAGTAAAGTCAGTTATTGGTGCCGTCGTTGATGTCCAATTTGATCAAGATAATCTTCCACCAATCTACAATGCTCTTGAAGTCCCAAGAGAAGGATCTCGTCTTGTTCTTGAAGTATCGCAACATTTAGGGTAAGTGTGATGAAGATATTTTAAAAGGAGAAGAATAAATAAAATGTGGTGTAAATAAAAGAAAAAGAAATAGCTAGAGAGGCTAAAGCAGGGAAAATGTGTGGTGATAAATAGAGATAACACAGTCCGTACTATTGCTATGGATGGTACTGAGGGATTGGTCCGTGGACAAGAAGTTATTGATTCGGGATACCCAATCAGAGTTCCAGTTGGTAAAGGTACACTCGGACGTATTATGAACGTTATTGGAGAGCCAGTAGATGAGCGTGGTCCAATTGCAACAGACAAGGTAGCATCAATCCATGCGTCACCACCAGAGTTTGTTGACCAATCCACCATCCCAGAAGTGCTTGAGACAGGTATCAAGGTAGTAGATTTGCTTGCTCCATATGCTCGTGGAGGTAAGATTGGACTTTTCGGAGGAGCAGGAGTAGGAAAGACAGTGTTCATCCAGGAGTTGATTACCAACATTGCTCGTGCTCACGGAGGTTACTCAGTATTTGCAGGAGTAGGAGAACGTACTCGTGAGGGTAACGATTTGTACCACGAGATGATTATGACAGGAGTAATCAACTTGGAGGGACAATCAAAGGCAGCCCTTGTGTACGGACAAATGAACGAGCCACCAGGTGCCCGTGCCCGTGTAGCGCTTACTGGATTGACAGTAGCCGAATACTTCCGTGATGAGGAGGGTCAAGATGTGCTTTTGTTCATTGACAACATTTTCAGATTCACACAAGCCGGTTCAGAAGTGTCAGCCTTGCTTGGTCGTATTCCATCAGCTGTAGGTTACCAACCAACCCTTGCAACTGATATGGGAGTGATGCAGGAGCGTATTACCACAACCAAGAAGGGATCCATCACCTCCGTACAGGCCGTCTATGTACCAGCTGATGATTTGACTGATCCAGCCCCAGCCACCACTTTTGCTCACTTGGACGCCACCACCGTATTGTCGCGTTCAATCTCTGAATTGGGTATCTACCCAGCTGTCGATCCTCTTGATTCCAAATCACGTATGCTTGATCGCCGTATTGTAGGAGATGAGCACTACGACACAGCCACTGGTGTCCAGAAGATCCTCCAGTCATACAAGTCCTTGCAAGATATTATTGCTATTTTGGGTATGGACGAGTTGTCGGAAGAAGACAAGTTGACTGTCGAGCGCGCACGTAAGATCCAGCGTTTCATGTCCCAGCCATTCACCTCCGCCCAGGTCTTCACAGGTTATGAAGGACGCATGGTTCCTCTTAAGGACACCATCCGCTCATTCAAAGAAATTCTTGAAGGCAAACACGATATTCTCCCAGAGGCTGCCTTCTACATGGCTGGTGACGTTGATGATGTTGTGCAAAAATCCATTGAGATTACTCGCCAAATGGAATCCAACAACGCATAATAAACTCGAGTTTATTTATTAATCGAAAGTCAAGTATAGTCTTTTATTAGTTCTTTATTACAAGGTGCCTTACCCCCCCCCCCCCATCACATATTATTATTAATATTACTACTACTACACGATTGCTACTTGCTATTATTTCCTTTTTTCTATGTTTTCACCAATGATAGTATAGTAGCAAGTAATAATAGTAATAAAATAAAATAAAACAAAACAAAATCAAAGTTCACTTTTGCTCAATATGAATTCCTTTACTTTTTTTCTTCTTTTTTTTTCTTCATTTTCTTTTTTCTTATCGATATATGACGGATCCACCAACTTGGTTGTAAGTTCAGAGGAATGGATATAGTTAATTGACATGTAAATATTTGTATTGTATTGTATTGTATTTTGTTTTGTTTTGTTTTAGCAATCAAAGCCATAAAATGTTGAGAATATATATAAATCGATGAAAAACAAAAAGAGTAAAGTAAAACTAAAAATGATTAAAGAAGAAAAAAGAAGAAAAGAAAAGAAACATGGTTATGAGATTATTTTGGAAGCACCAACTTGAACTCTGTCGTTAGTGGTGGCGCTGATTGCACCTGAAGTAGGGGTAGAGTTGAGGTAAGAAATATCGTCCCAAGGATGGCGATAGAGACCCTGTTTGAGTCTTCTTTGATCGAGGTAGTGACCAATGAAGCCAATGCTTCTGCCCAAAACAAACAGACCATTGAGAGTTCCGATTCTTGCGTACTCTTCGGCGTCTTCTGGCGAAAAGGCACCGCTGTGGCGAAGCAAATCAACAAACAAAACACCAATTGCACCGTCAACGTTGAGGATCAGGTTATCCTTCTTGCTGGTAGTTATTTGCTCAACTGCAAATGCATAGTCGAGGGTTGGGGTTTGTGGGAAGTGTCTTCTTGCGTAGTCAGTGATTATGGACACGCGCAAATCGGGGTTTGTTCTGGACTTGATTTTGTGTCCAATTCCCAAAATGAGTTTGTTCTGCTTACGCATGGAGTCAACAAACTGTCTTGGAGTCAGTCCCTTGTCGTAAGCAGACCCAAACTGTTCAGCAGCGCCATCAAGCGCACCGCCAAACCTGTCACCTATGGTCAACAGCCCTGAACACAAAGACGACACCAGATCCTTACCTGCCCTGGCAGTAACAATAGTGTTGTGGGCACCCGACACAGCTGGACCGTGATCAGCAGTCAGCATAAGGACCATTTCTATGAATTTGCAGGCATAAGCTGGCAACCTGCGCTTAAACCACAAAAGTGAAACAACACCGCCAATGCCAATTTCCTCGCGGAATACATCGCTGATTCTCATGCCGGCATACAGCAGCTCCTG
This sequence comes from Capniomyces stellatus, assembly GCA_001661515.1. Taxonomy (NCBI): domain Eukaryota; kingdom Fungi; phylum Kickxellomycota; class Harpellomycetes; order Harpellales; family Legeriomycetaceae; genus Capniomyces; species Capniomyces stellatus. The sequence continues at coordinate 725,748 of LUVW01000013.1, read as the reverse complement.
CCCTCTGTCGTCACAGATGGTGGACACAAAGGAGGCAGGCTTACGCACGAGTCCAAGCTCTTGGGCCCAGGCATAGTCAATTGGGATTTTTGGTGGCTCTGGCTCAGGTTTTGGCACAATGATTCTTGCCTGCACCATGTTTGAAAAGGTTCTGTTGAGCAGGGCTGGAAGATCCTCAAACGTGTCTGGAACCAACACACCTGACGCCCTCAGCGCGCTGTTCTTGGCGTCGGCTGTCTCCAGGTCAGAGTTGGCTAGAGCGCCTGCGTGGCCAAACTGAACCTCAGTCTCAAACATCTTTGCACACGTTCCAATACACCACGCCACAATTGGCTTGGTGATCTTCCGGGCCTTGATAGCCTCAGCCACACGGTACTCCTCAACGCCTCCAACCTCACCCAGCAGCACCATCAGCTTCACCTCAGGATCAGCCTCGTACCTCAGAAGGTGGTCAAGGAACGTGGATCCTGGGTACCGATCACCACCAATTGCCACACCTTCGTAAACACCATCGGTTGTTCTTGAAATGATGTTGTTGAGCTCGTTGGACATGCCCCCGCTCTTGCTGACGTATGCAACCGAGCCTGGGAAGTACAACTTGGAAGATGCTATGTTGTCCATCATCCCGCCTGTGTTTCCAATCTTGAAGCATCCCGGTTTGATCCCCCCAACAGTTGCGGGTCCAATCAGCAAAACACTCTTTTTGTTGGCCTCATAGATCAGCTGTCTTGCACGGCGCTCTGGCACGCCCTCGGCAATAATTGCAACACATTTGATGTTGCTGTATGACATCATCTCCATTGTGGTTTCATACACCGATCTGCACGAGGCAAAGTTGACAACCACCGAAACCTCAGGCGACCTCTTGATCGCCTCTGAGAGCGACGAAAAGACAGGCAGTAGCGTCTCTTGAGTTCCCCAGTAAAACTTTTGCACGTGGTTCCCGCTGAACGGGTACACTATGCATGCAACCGATGGCAGCGCACGCTTGCAAATAAAGTCAAAGTCCAGCATCCCCTGCACCGCACGTGGCTGCATTCCAAACACAATTGCTCTGGTCGACGAGTCAAATGGCGCGTACCAGTTGTGTGCCACTGGTGCCGAAATCTGAGTCAGCTTTGCCGCTCCCCCAGCCTTGCTAGACGGCTTGCCCATCCCTTGCAGAATTGGGTTTGGTGTGTCTAGCCCTGACTCAAGCTCCTCAGCGGGCGTCACTGAAGCTGGCGTGTCTGGAATCTGCTTCTTGAGTTTGTCGTGGAAGTCCTCAACATTTGCCGATGACTTTCCAAGAGCAAGAGGCACAATAGCGGTCACGTGTGTTTCTGGTCCAAACACCCGGATTTCCACCCCCAATGTCTGTCCCAACTCCCGCATCATTCGGAGCCCCTCTTGCCAGTTTGGTCCTGCTCTTCGCACAAATATCTTGACGTTGTTGGCTATCAGCTGTGCCTTGTAGTCCTTCAGCGCCCGAATTATCCCCTTGAACGTGGTTGCTACATTTGTAAAGTTTGCAATTCCTCCTCCAATAATCAAAATCTTGCCCTCAGAGTGTATTTTCTGCGTCATCAGCTCAAGAATCGTCTTTGCATACTCGTAAGTCTGGTTCTCTGATGGCGCCCCCGAGTACTCCCCGTAGTTGGCCAGCTCGCTTGCAAACCCGTACGCTGCTATCGCGTCTGCATACACCACCGACGCTCCTCCTCCCGCCACCATTGTCCACACCCGTCCATCCTTGTTCAGGATTGTCAGCTTCAAACTCGCTCCTGTCTTTGAGTCAAGCTCCTGGATATACGCCTCCTCTGGTGTCAGTTCTCTGCCAAATGGCGCCGGAAACTCCATTGGTGGCCCTCCAATTGGCATCTTGGTCCCCATAGCCTTGAACTCCTCTGTTATTCTTGACGACGACCAAATTCCTCCTGACTCAAACTCTGCTGTTTGATCCAACTTTGCTGCCATGTCCAGCGGCACTACCTCTGCCTCCCCCTCACCACTCTCCATAACCACCAGTGGGTTGATTTCCAGGTATGTAAAGTTCAGCCCCACATATACTGCATACAGCCTCTCCATAAACCCATAAAGTGCTCTCTTTTTCGCCTCCGACTCCACCGCTCCAAACAGCTTCTCAACAAGCTGCTCTTTTTCTGGGAACGCCGATTCTATGTTTATCAAAAACCGCGTTGCCTTGCTGTCTACATCCCCCACCTCAACCCCTCCCTCATGCGTAAACAGGATCTCGTCCCCCTCTCTGTTTGACTGGATACACACATAAAACTCGTCTGTGTTTGCATGCGGCAAAAATGGCTCAACCAAAAATACCTTGATTATCCCCGATATCGTCCCTATCTTCACCTCCTTAAACGCCCTTTCTGCTATCCACACCTTCACCTCCTCCCATCCCTGGTTTATCAACAAAAGTCCACTCTTTCCACGACGCTTGATAAGCTGGTCAGGCTTCACAACTAATTTTGTCGTCAACAACCAAGGATTGTAGATCTCTGCTCTCTGCAGCTCCTGGTCCACAACCGCCTTCAACGTCTCTTTATTTATCACTTCTGGCAGCTCAAACTTCACTTGCGCAAGACGTGTTGCTGCTGTCTTGAACTCCCCACTCGACTTTACCCCCCTATCTGCGTCCTTGCTCAGACTTGGCGCTGTATACAAGTTGTGTGCTAATAAAAGCTTCCCATCATATTCCCGAATAGCTTTTGCTGACATTTTTCCTTTCTTTCCTCTTGTATTGTCTACTTTGTATTCTGTGTTTTTACTTGGCTGCTAATCCTACAATTGCACTATTTTATTAATATATACAATCTTAATATTACTACTTTTACGTGCTTATTTATTTATTTATCTTTCTTGGCTCAGTATTATTATATTTTTTTTAAATTTTCTTTATCGAGTTTTTGGAATCTCTATCTAGAATATTTTAGCTTCAAGTTGTATTTGTATACTTTTGTCTATTTCATTGTCTTGTTCTATTTCACTCTTCCTATCCCTTTGTTCTCTTTTTGTTTCCTGATTTGTATTCATTATAAACGTTCTTTTTTTTTTTTGACACACACTCTGACTCTCTTATGAAAAAAAAATGTTGGCATTACCAATGAAATTAATCCCAACCTTCGATTATTTTCCTTATTTATTACTTTCCCCAAATTGTCATAATTAAATTCCAAGAATTAATCCAACTTTTTTTTGTTGTTTTTGTTTTTGTTTTAGCGCAATTTGTTTTTGCGTAATTTGTCCTTATTAGTCAGACTAAATTAAGGTAACATACGATATTTTGGTTTTGCCTATAGCATGCTCTCCCCCCCCCCCCC
>LUVW01000013.1:646218-722409 GCA_001661515.1 Capniomyces stellatus | reverse complement strand
CCCCCCCCCCCCCTATTTGTAACCCTATTTTCTACAACCGCCGGTTAACCAACTGTTCAACCACCTTCCCCATCCATCACTCTATCATAATTACTATACACCTCAATGCTTCAATCATCCCCTCCCCCCACCTTCTCCCTCTCCCTTTTCTCTTACAATGCTCAGCATACAATCAACCCCGCTCCAACAAAGTGGTATACCATCGATTGTTGGTTTTGAATTGATATCACCTTGCATTTTTCATCTTTCATTCTCCTCACTCTTGCCGCTTTTGACATTCTCCTTTTGAGCATACTGTATAGTTCCTTGGATGGTTCTGTTAGACTTAAAAAAAAATTACAATATTATTTACCTTTTTCTTCTAGTGCGTTGGTTCAGTTCTCTTGTTTATAAAGCTGAATGGTGTATTGCACACTTTTAACGGGTTCCCTGTGTATATCTTTTTTTTTCTCGGCCAGGTATCCAAAAGAATACAGTCTTCTTTAAATCAAAAGCAAAGGTGGAAAATCAATGTCAAAAACGAAAACGGAAATCAAACGCTATTTATTCAAACGAAAAGACAACTTCTTGTGCTTTATACTTTTTTTTCTTCTTTCTATCCACCTTTGTTTTCTTCTTCAACTCTGCACTCTACGTAAATTGTTTTTACTCTTGTCTTATTTTTGTTATTGTTTTACTTTTGTCAATTGTCCACATTTAAAAAATGAAAATGCTTCTTTCTTTCCTTCTTTTCTTCTTTCTTTCCTTCTTGCTCTTTGTTTACGAATTACTCGATTCCGTTAATAGCATTTGCATTTCCAGGCCTGATGTTCTTAAACCTGTATTCTCATTTAACCTTTTCCTTGACATTTGATTCGCAAATTTTCCATCGGTTTTGGCTATATTGCGGTAAATGAATTCATCTACTTTTTCAACTTTCTCATATTTTTGTTTATTATTTGCCTATTTTGACCCGTCTTACTTTTTTGACCACTTGACTTTTTTACATTTCAGGCTATTATTATTGTTTCTATTATTATTTCTTTAATTTCGTAATTTTTGGGCTTTCCGTTGCTCTTTCCAACTAATTGTCTAAATCAAAGGCTTCCAGCACTATTTACTCCGCGCCCTTTAAAAATTGCTTGCCAATACTTTCCTGCTGCTTTTTTTAGTTTAGCCCAGCTTTTCTAAACATTTTGAATACACTTTTATTTACTCTTTCAGCTTTTGCTGCTTGTTGATGTTATTTTATTTTTTTCGGAATCCCCGTTCCACGTTGTATTGCGTTTTTATTTTGGTTAACCATATTCCTCGGCCTTTCAAATTTAAATCATACAGCTTTTTTCTTCTTTTTTTCTGCCGCAACCTCTATAACCTTGCATTGTTCAACATTTAATTAGACGAGAATCGCTTTTTTGATTCTTTCCTCTCAACTCGCATTATTTAGCTTTTATTGTCGGGAAATAACTATTTGGTATTTTTCACAATAGATTTTTTCTGTTTTTATTAAAATATCCATGATTTTCATCCAACCTTCAACACCTAACCCTCAACTCCCTGATTTACACAACCATTTTAGCTCTCTCTTCATGGCCAACAACTCAATTGCACATGAACCTTTCGAATAATCCGTTTTGAACGGAAGTCTTGAACCGAGCAATGTTTACCATCGTACTCGCTTGGTTCTTTTCAATAGCCACACCCTTAAAGTGTCATTAATAACACTTGTACTAAATATATCATTCAAAACAAACTGCTATATTAATACCCCCACCCTCCCCTTCCCCTCACCCCCCTGGCCCCTTCCCATCTTTAGCCTGGTCTTAACTTTGCTTATTTAGATTATTTATTACCAATTATCTAATTTCTACTTTAATTAGTGTTATTTTGTAATACACATACACATTTTGTTAATGAAACAATTAAATAGCTTCATTTATCCAGTCAGCTTCTTACAGAGCATTTTCAGATGTCTAGTAATCCGATTAGGTCATCCAGCATCAACTTTGGATCAATACTACATTTAGATCTTATTTCAACAAGAAAGAAAAAAAGGTGATGAATGAGATGCTACACCATCAATTGCATTCTTGAACCATTTGGCCACAATAGCCGAGTTGCTAAGCCCCAAAAAAGTACACACCATTATTGCCTTTTTTTTTATAAAGAAAAGAAAAGTATAATTGGCTTATGTAATTCACTTCAACTGGATTTAGATACTATTTCAAACATTTCAAACATTTTACTTGCATACAAAGGCTAAATACTAAAGCTTGTAAAGTAATATCATAGTAAAACCATAGTAAAACCAAAGTGCTTTTGCGAGCTTGAGTCCTATAACCCTCACTCCAAAAAAAACATCGGTGTTGCGAATGGCCAAGTATAACCAAGTATAGTCATGTGAATATGGATATACGAATACATCCCGATAATGCGCCTATTTAAGCTTGATAGATCATTTAAAGCACAGTTTGATTCCACGTTCAAATTTCACTAGTACTATCGAATTTTAGAATACATGCATATTTATTCGTGTGAATGTATTTATTGGTATCATTAATTTCATTTTATTGCGACTGCCACTACAATTTCAAGTAAAATGGCTTCTGCAGCTCTAAATATTGTAAAGTTCAAATTTAAAACCTATAAATCGGCTACCAAGACTAATAGCGCATGATATATCAAGCCATGTACTCGAGAACATAGTTACAACCACCCACAAGCTTCTGTATTATAACACTTTTTTGATAGATCTCGAAAGGTATTCCTAGTAACAACAGGAAATGCAAACGCAGTCATTAGTACAAAACCAATTAAAACAATGGTAAACAGAAAAAAAATTGACATAAAAGAAGCAAGCCACTTACGTATGTAAGGAACATTGTAGCATTTGCTGGGAATGCTCTTAGCAAAGTCACACCCAGCCCTCTAAAAAATGCTGGAACTCCACCAGATCTATAAACTTGGCCTATAACTTCCATTGTGCTGGGCTTAGCTGCAGAGCTGGACCCAACAACGTCCAAGGTTTGAACCCGTGACTTGATCACGTCCACCGGGAACATCAAAAAGTTATAGACTACACCAGCACTTCCTCCAGCAAAAATCAATACTGCTGGCCCAACATCTTCTTTCGACAATACAACCTGACTGCCGCTCAGTCTGCTCATTTTTTCCGCTTTTTTCTTGAGGTAGTAATAACACACCGTTTCATATGTGCCAAACCACAAAGCTGTTCCAAATGACTCACGTACTATGGTTGGCCCAAACCCTTGGTATAGACCCCGCACACCGTCTTTTTTGATTATATCTTTCAAAACCGATAAAGGCCCGTCAAACTTGGGCGAGGCTATTGCCTCTTTAACAATGGCTCCTGATGCCCCTGCTGGTGAAACTGGTGTTTTTTTATACTCTTTCACATTCTCTACTTGCAGCTTGCACTTTACAAGCTCTATGGGTGTTATAAACGCTGTGGCAAGAGCGCCAGCGATACCACCACTAAGCGAAAGTTGATACAGGCTCAACGGTTTGGTTGGATCAGAGTTTGTCGTGTAGCTAACCAAATTTTGGATTTTTTTATACGAAAAGAACACAAAGGCGTTCTCAACCATTGCGCCAATGAGTGGCGAACTAAGACCCTAATAGCCAGATTTTCACGCGTATAACAATATTTAAAATCCATTCCAGCGTTAATGTAATATTTAGCATTTATTTCGATGCAAATACTTGGACAGCTACTAAGACATCGGCACAAATAAAAATACGCCTAGTTTCAATGAACAAAACGTTAGAAACAGACTGTTGCAAGTGTATTGTGCACATACCCTGTAGAATCCTCTGAACCCCTCATTTCTCCACGTCTGCGCCAAACAATCGTATGTCCCGGTAAATACTTTGCTGTCAATTGTCTGCATCCTAACCTTGACGGTGTCAAACGGATACTCTATTATCTTGCCATTCATTCCCGCCAGCTAAAAAGTGAAAAAAATTATGCCAAAAAGCATGTTAGTATGTCAGCCTAAAGTTCAGCCCCCTCCATTGAGCTTTAACGCGTACTGGTTTAAATAGGTTAAATAAAGTTGCCCCTTACTGATCCAAATGCCAAGTCCCAGATCGGATTGATTTTGTTCTATGCAATTTAGTATATTTATCATTAGTCGTTGTTAAATGTGTAAAAATCCTGGTATTATCGTTTAGTCGTCCTACTAGCATGCATTAAATTAATCATTCAAGCAAAACATACCTCTGCTTTTAAAGCCTTGTATTCATGATTTTCTGCTACAATGGTATTTGCAGCATCATTTGCAAGCTGTTGAGCAACAGTTTCTGTAGTCGAGTCCATAAAATACTAACACTAAACACCTAATATGACCTTTTAATTTATTCAAATCGTGTTTTTTTTAAATTATTATTTTGCCCTGCTTTTTAATACTGCTATTAATATAAAAAGGTAAGGTGACGAGATTTGACGCTGATATTTATACTTTTGAGAGCTTTGAAACATTGACTTTGGATAAAGCTTGAATTAAATACAATAAAGTTGTAGTAAATACCAATAATGTTGGTAAATTATAATAAATAATGCCTAGTGATAATAATACACTATGTGTTTCGGAATTAATTGTTACAAGAACAGACCAATGGATTATAAATCCACTGGTTTAGTGTTTTCATTAATTGTGCTGACACTAGCAACTTTAAAACAGCTGGGTTTCAAAGCCCAAGCCAGTAGCAATTCACATTGAGTGACTTAAACAGCACTCACAAGACCGACTTGATGTCTTCAAGGCAGATTTAATGAGTGGTTTAAAAGAACAGCTCTTTTTGCTGTGACGACTTTCTCAGCTGCACCAGCTTAGTTTCTCCGTATACCAGCGCTGAATCAACCTTTTGAGAATAAGGTGGCAGATTGTTGTCTTTATATTTACAGTTGAACACTTTCACTACAACGTTTTCCTGATTGAATCGGGTCACAAAAAAAAAGATATTGGACTGCTATTTACAACTGAAGCAAATTGCCCAATACACATATTCGACTGATTAACTTTTTCTTTTCGAATTACAAAACTTGCCAGTTTCCGAATAAATTCAACAAAAAAAAATACCATTTCGTTAATAAAAAACTGCACTTAAATTACTTTTTTATCTTCGATTTTATTTAGAAAAGCTCGCTCCATTTAAATAGTTTTAGGATTAGTTCCAACCTATTTTTTTCTATAAGATATGAATTTGAATGGTCGTGAAAATTGGCGGCAATTTTACTCATTTTATTGAACAAAGGTTAGTTGTATTCGACCAAGCTAGATCAAGTTGGCCAATACCACTTTTATTTTTGTTCATAAATCTTCTCTGGTCAAAGTACGAAGTAAAATATCGGCGCAGAAATCTAGAATAAATAGAAAACTAGAGAGAAAGATCTCGCCAAGAACAAGGAAAGATGCCGTATAACTATCACAGCCACTCGGGGGAATTTTGTATGCATGCTAAAGGTAAATTAGAAGACTTGGTTTTAAGCGCAATCGAAAAAAAATTCTTTGTGCTGGGGCTATCCGAACATTCGCCTAGGGATAGAGAAGAAGATTTATACCCCGAGGAGGTAAAAGCATAGACGTATATAGTCAAAATCAATCTCTTTTATGTTTTTTTTTAAAAAAAAGTTTACTTGTATTAGTTATACTTTGGGGCTCAAAGCTGGCTCCGGGCAGGGCCATAATTGCAAAGCAAAGACTTGGGTAATAATGAATTATCCTGAATTCTTGTACTTTTGATGCTGCAATAGAGTTCATTGAAGCCGCAGGATTTGCTTGAGGCTTTTGAGAAATATGTTGTAGAGGCTAAAAGGCTGCAAGCAAAGTACAGGGGCCAAATCACAATTTTAGTGGGAATGGAAACCGAATGGATCCAGGGTGGGATAACAGAGATCCAAGCAGACTTTCGAGAAAAGTACGAGCTTGAGTATCTTGTAGGCTCTTTACACCATGTAAAAGGCATACCTATCGATTTTAGCCAAGACCTATTTGACAAGGCATTGGATATATGTGGTGGTAGTTTAGACAACCTTTACGATGTTTACTTTGACGAACAGTACGAAATGATGGCGTCATTAAAACCAGACATCATTGGCCATTTTGACTTGATAAGAATGTTTGCAAAAGACCACACAATCAACGCCAAAACAATGGGAAAGATCGAAAGGAACATCCAGCTTGGTATATCGTATGGCGCTTTATTTGAAATCAATAGCAGGGCTTACAAAAAAGGTCTCCCGTTTGCTTACCCTTACCCCGAGATACTGAAGGTATTTTTAACTTTGCATGTATAATAAACGTTTTCGCTTCACAATTAAACTAAGCATCTTAATCCTTTTCGCCATATACGCAAGGTGTAATATAAATCCAGTTTCTGATTGATGCCATACGTGATGTGGTGCATATTGGTTTACTTTTAGATTGTGCTAGACAATGGCGGCAAGGTAACTATTTCGGACGATTGCCACTCGCCTGCAGAGGTAGGGCTACATTACAGCGACCTCTACAGCTACCTGGTCACTATGGGGATTACATCTATCCACTACCTCGACAAGGACACACACTCGAATAAAATAGTTACAAAGGAGGCAAACAACATTCTAGATGCCGAGTTGTGGAGGGCATTTAAAAAATAGTCGTGCTTAATTTACTAGAACTATTCAGCATAAAATAGCATTTAGCTAGTACTGGCTGAGACAAACATAAACAAGTAATATGGCATCAGAGCCTTACCACTCTCAAAGTAGACTTGCTAGCTCAGCCATGGCATGTCATAGCGATGCTAAAATAATATGAAAAATGCATTTCCTAATGCCATCTTTACTTTCTCATCTGGTTCAGTAGCTTACAACTACACCAGTCTTACAAAAAAAAGTGTAAACTTAAAATGAGCTACCAATTGCCAACTGTTTATTTTATTTTATTTTACTTTCTTTTAGTAATAAAATCAAAAAATGCCAAATAGATACCAAATATAAAAACAAACTCGGTATTTTCAAGCAGGTTGGCGTCGTGATCCCATCTGTTTTTTTTTTTTAAAAAGAGAGGTTGTTCAATCCAAAACAGCATATTTGGTCAAATTGGGTGGAATGACATCCATCAAGTTTTTGCTTTCAAGCCATGATCGACCTACAATTTATAAATGCGTGTTAATAGCAAATTAATCAAGTTGAATGTAAAGCTGTATTTATTTCAAACTCGGCTAAAAAATTCAAATTAAAAAAAAAGCTTACTGAAAAGTCTTGACTGGTAGCGATATGCTCCATCGCACAGTATTGTGACAATATTTTTGCCTAGTTGAGAATAGTCAACGAACATATTATGCAAGGTTGAAGTAAAGATTCTGAAAACAAAAATTAATTTATCAGATGAGAATATTGGCACCAACACAACGATTAGTCATAATGAAAAAGCTACTAAACTTCGGTAATTACCTGGCCCAAGGATTTTTGCCATCTCATAAGCAGCAGTGACGTTGAGTGCAGTTGAGGCACCAAAGTAAAAGCCATCTTCGTCAAGCAATTTGTAGAGCTATGGAACAATAAATTAAGGTACATCATGACGCGTTATATTACACTTTACTAACAATCGGCGTCTGAAAAAAATCTCATCGACTCAGATTCAATCCGCTACATGCTGGAATAATAGCAATGTTATAAATTTATTACTGTATTTACCATTTTTATAGTATTTTCGTCAGGGATCATGAGTGCATCATCGATTAAATGGAAATCGGGTTTCAGGTTCTCTGTTATTCTACCTTGCCCAATACCCTCAGTAATCGAGCTACCCGATCTATCAAATATTTTCCCGCCAGATTTGAAGCAGCTATAGATAACGCTACCTGGTGGGTCTGCAACAAAGCATTTCACACCCTCAACGTTTTCTTTAAGATATCTGGTAGTTCCAGCAAACGTCCCGCCAGTTCCAGTAGAGCAGGTAAACCCATCGACTTTTCCCCCTGTTTGGGCAACGATCTCTGGACCAGTGGTTTTTATGTGCGCCAGTCTGTTGGCTATGTTGTCGAACTGGTTGGTCCAGACTGCACCTGATTTTGACTCTGCGTATCTCTTTGCCTGGTGGTTGTAGTTGTCAGGGTTTTCGAATGCCACGGCTGGGACAGGCCTAACATCAGCACCTAAGTATTTAAACGTACGTTTTTAAAATAAATCAAACCAGATCAAAGCTCTAGAATACTCGATTCAGGTGGTAAAAGAAAGAGGAATTAGCAAACAATATATTTCACAGTAGTGGCAGAACCAAATCTGCTGTTAAAAGAACAACAGAAATATGGCATCTTTTGCTACACATATATAAATATGAACTTACCCAGCATTTTTAAAAGGTTGATCTTTTCGGCGCTTTGAGTGTTTGGCATATAAATCACACATTTGTATCCTCTATCACGACATACATGCGCCAAACCTATGCCTGTATTTCCTGCAGTGCCTTCTACAACGGTGCCTCCGGGTTTGAGTAACCCTCTCTCTTCAGCATCCTTAACCACATAAAGCGCCGCTCTGTCTTTTACTGAGCCTCCGGGATTCATAAACTCTGCCTTCCCATATATATTGCAGCCAGTCTCGTTGCTGATTGAGTTTATTCTAATCTATGTTACAATAAAATATTTGGTATCCTTTATCAAGTTCCAGCAGCACTAAGGACAAAAGCGTCACTTGACCCTATACATATATTTATAATAGTTTAATATAACTCAATAAAGTATGTGTCAGCTATATCTTACCAGCGGCGTATTTCCAATCGCACCGGTGAATCCATTCACAACCTTTAAATGAGCATTAGCAAAAGGTTACTTTTTTAATTGTATTGTTTTTGTTTATATATATATATTTTTGGTTTATTTGGCGTATGGTACACAAGTAGGTCGTAGCATGCTTGCTTTCTGTATCTTCTTTGTTACTTACATGGCCTCCATTTGACTTGGAGAGACTTGATGCTAACCGTATAGTAGATTTCAACATATTTAATTACCACTGCAGACACACTAAAGAGTGTTTAAAGCTAAAAGTAGTTGGTACGAAATCGATAGCTTCTGCGGGTGTTGTTTCTGTCTTTTATAGTTGGGTTTGAGTTTCTACTCTAGAACAGCAGCGATATTTATGTCTACTTTTTGGCTTGTAAATAATGCTGATAGTGCTGTTATTAATAGCCTCAATAGCATTTTAGATTTGTATTATGGCGAAATACTGAGCAAAAATGACATATTTTTGGCCAATCATTATCAGAATTTAGCTGCAATTGCTTTTATCATGAAAATTGGTAATTAGTAATCAAACCAGCAATGGTTTAAAGCAAAGTCTAATCAGCCGCTTACTTTCAAACTCCACAAAATATGGTTTAGCAGTGGTCGATAAATATCCTATAATACAAAACATGGCAATAGGCCCAACTTTAATGCTGACAAGGATAAGGTAACTTTGGCATGGTACCAAACTATTTTTGATCTGCTGGATAGTAACAAACCCAGGATGACAAAGGATATTAAATACAATAAAACGACTGTGAAATCAAGCCCTGCAAGTTCAAGCTTGGTAGGTGTGAAAACATGTATAAACTGGTAGTATGAACGGCCTGCTCTTTGTTAACAAACCGATGTTTAATGTTGCTGCGGCCTGAAAACTAGAATAAAGTGTCAACCTTACAGCAAATAGATTTATAGCCCGATTCCAATAAGAAAAAGTAAACGTGTTTATACATGAGGCTAATGCGTTGAGGTAATCCATCCCGATTTGCTGCATTTTCTAGTTGGTTTGCTGGTTAAATATCCATTAAGAAAAGGGATATATTTTACTCTGTTCTTTTAAAAAATGTTTCGATTTGGTTTATTCAAATAATTAAAAGTAATGTTGTCTGGAAAAAAAATATTGATAAAAAAAAAATAATTGGATATCAATAAAAAAAAATATAACTGAATGATTTCGAAAAATCGAGTTGCAAAAAAAATTAAATTAAAAAAAATGTAAAATTGCTAAGCAGAAGTGGGAAATAGGGAAACTGCTGATAGAATTGATCAACGTTCCTGTAGTCAGTAAATCAACGCTGGAGATATAAAAAATAAGCAAAGTCTTAAATACAATTCTGAATCCAATACCGGCAATAAAATAAAATATAATAAACAATGATCGGAGAAAATATCGACCCAGCAATGCAAAAAGAGTTGCAGACTTTTGTTGAAGCCGAACAAGCGAAGGCACAGATGCAGTCAACGATTCACGAATTCACAGCGAGATGTTGGGAAAAGTGTATCACAAATGTAAAATCAAATCAGCTGGATAGCAGCGAGAATTCTTGCCTAGAGAACTGTGTGAATAGATTCATCGACTCTAGTGTTTTTATTGTCAAGCGTTTGCAATCTCGAAAATAATTTATTCAACAACTTTTTACTTGATCAGATTATAATTTTAATTAAATAAAGCAGAATTAGAATTTATTGTAAGGGCATTGTCCAAATATAAAGCATTCCAATTCCTAACCTAATATGGCTGTTGGAAGCATAATCTAGCCGTCAACAACACACTGAACTCATTGCGAATACTTACCCTGTAGCAGTATACCTGCCTCAAATGTTACAAAAATAATTTAGATTTAGACACGATTCTAAACGTGTGTTTATAGAAATCCGGGTTATAGCGTACGCCTAGTAGGTATTTATGTTTTGGGTATCGGTTTATGTTTGTTAATGGGGCCCAGATATAAAAAATATACATTTAAGAGCAGTGTCGCTAACCCGTTCTAATTAATTTGTTTCCCGCTGAAACATACTCAAAGATGCGTTTTTCTATAAAGGGATATTAAAGATGTTTCAACCCTTATTACTATTCCCAAAAATGCAATAGATAACTGTAATTTAAAAAAGCGGCCAATGGCGAACACAATATTTGATTCTAATCGAATCTTAGACAACAATGTTTTGGTTATTTATGAGAAAAAAGTCGGCTGGAAATTAAAGATGAAAAATGCAATCTGAAAACAGAAGCAAATATAAGCACAGAGTTCAGAATTGAATAATTACAAACTTGTATACTTTCTAACAGGGACCATAGTTTTCAAATCGCGTTAATGCTTACACATAACCAGGAGGGATTAAAGAGATAAATAAAAAATGAAACAAACACAATTTCTTAAAGCTGCTTCATACAATTGGCATAAGCACACACCATCAATCAGATTTCTTGGCCCTAGAAAGCTGTTGTGGGGAAATAAAGGTTAGTTTTCATTTATAGTATTTGTAGAATCCTGTTTTAATCAAGATTAGGCGTGGGCATTTAGAGCAGCGATAGCCGTATTGCTCTATGTCTAATCAATTCTGGAGCAGTACTGACAAGTCATGTGATGTTTATCTAAAATACATTACAGCCTTGACAACAAACCAAACATCAAACACAGGAAATAGCGCAAAGGCCAAGGCCAGCACCGGCACCGGGCCAAATAGCATTTTGATTTTAAATCAGAGCAGCGCATCAACATATAGACATCGCCGACTTAGCGAGATTGAGATTGAGGCAATCCAGGCAAGCTTAATTTATTTTTATACTTTAACTCCACTTGTTAGCTTGGCTTTGAAAGTAAAAAAAACGTTGTGGGTCATCAAATATAAAAAGAGTCTGTTTGTAATTTATAGAGCGGAGGCGCGTCTTTGCTTGATTAAGATTCTAGCCAGAGTAACTTTACTCGAAACAATCGATTTCGAAACTTGGTATAACATAGGCTTTAAAAACTTTCGAATTAGATGTTCACTTTATTTCCGTAATTACTACCAAAAAGAAACCATTAACTCTGGATAAACACCAAGTGTTATAATATGTTATAAGTTCAAAAAATAACCCCCTCACCATCTATGATATACATATTTGGCTTGGCCCTAAACTTACCACAACTTTTGAGGCGAACTTGTAGAGTTATTCCTTTCGGTGTTGGTTTTGATGTTGGTGTTACCTATTTCTATTTTCGCATTTGCTTGCCATGGCACACTGTTACATTCGATATAAACAATAGCTCGTTGCTAGAACAGGAAAATAGCAGAGTAAACCAGATGTAGGGTTTTGGGTGTTTAAGCCAACCCGTACTATTAACTAGTTTGAGGTTTCAAAAGCATACATTATGTTGCCATCCAAATACGCTAAACACTCTGACCAAGAGAGGGCGTTGGTGCTTAAGAACCTGGAAACATGGTTTAACAGCAATGTTGGCCACAACAAAAAGATGCGTGGAGGAATGGAAATCATTGACGTAATCCCAAAGAGCCCATCAGGAAAGATACTTCGAAAGGAGCTGGTGAAGATCAATGCTGCCAACACTCTTTCTAAACTTAAAGTCAAACTTTGATGTGTCCTTGTATCCATTCTGTTTTCTTTGTTTTCTCTTTGTTCTCTCTTTGTTTTGACTTTGTTTTCTTATTGTTTTCTCTTTGTTTACTCTTTCTTCATGTCTTAATTTGGTTAGTCTAGTGCTTATTTTCAAAGTGATTTAGAGTTAGCAAAGCTGTTACCTAGACAACTTTTATCACTTGGTTTGAATTGTCATGTTGATCTTGGAGTCTTTATTTTAAAAGTTGACTATGCTATTGCCAGAAAATAAACAATAATACATGGTATAAGGCGAAACCCGGAGATTTGGTATGATTAACCAAAGAATTGGTATAATCTGAATTGGTATAATTTAAATTAGTTTATTTTTGGTGGTTGATTAGCATCATAAACGACGCAATAGTAATAAATAAATGCTAAAAATTGAAAAGAGTAAAGTTTTACAAAGGCTAAAATTATTTCCACAGCTTAGCTGTATTTGGTCATAGTGTAGTTTAGATCCTTAATGAGCCCGTTATCCAAATTGAATAACCACCCATGAATTGACTGCAATTTGTTTTCTTCAAAGGACTCTTGGACATAATCCAGCTCTTTGATAATGTTCACTACTCGCTTCACATTCAAGGCGCTCAAGTAATCCATTTTTTTATCAAGCGTGTCGAATTCTAATAATAAACATATCATTGAAATAGGTCGTTGAATTATTATTTTTAACCCATGTACCTTTTAATCAACAGTTGCAGCAGTGATGCCAGTTTGTACATATTTTCACTTACTCGAAATAATGTCATAGTATTCTTCGTATAGCTTTTGTACTGGCCTAAGCCAATCCTTTATTGGCCCTTCAAGCGGAGATTGCTTAACAATCGCCTTAATTCCACCACAGTGTGTATGACCTAAATATTTTGTCATTATGTATCAATATTATTATTATATTTACTTTACAGCCATGTACTGAGACCCCTCCCCCAACTCTCCTAAAGAACACAAAACAACAACCGTCAATATTTCACCAAACACCTACCTGTTACAACAATATCTGTCATATTGAGATGTTCCATAGCGTATTGTATAACTGACATTGAGTTTGGATCACTAACTGAAATCTGGTTGGCAATATTTCTGTGAGTGAACACATGACCAAGATCTATACAAATTACACAAATCCATTTCAGTTAATCCTGATAAAATAAAACATCAATGCTTTCTTGCTTTAAATATAGTGTTTCAGAAAGTTTGCCTTGGTTAACCAGAATCTCAGGGTCTACTCTTGAATCGGAACATCCTACGTTGTTTTAAGAATTGTAATTTTATTAGACACGAGTACTTTACAGGTTGGATTGCTGCGAAGTCAAACTTTTTTCTTATTTGTTTTTTTAACCCCCCCACCCCCCCACTCAGTAGATTTAGTACTAACCTATCCATAGAATTTTGGGATCCTGACCAGTAGCAAGATTTTTAAAGTAATCAGGATACCTTATGTTTTTCTCCACAGCCCAACGAACGTTGTTTCTCAAGTCGACGTCAAGCTCTTTACCTTCAATGTATACAACCAGTTGTGTGAAGATTGCAAAAATAGCCAGTGATCTCATTGTATTATGGCGTTTTAATCAAGTTTGCAAGTGTTGATGTTATATTATTACTTGCTAGTAATTGCTGCTAATGCTCCTTTGTGCGAATACTGATATTTATGCGTATTCTTGAAATGAGTTAGGGATGGATTTGTCGATTTCATGTTTCGATCAGAGTTTGTGTGACTTGGTGCCGAATTTATACAAAAAAAATGTTCCAGTTTAAAGTACGTTTTTATTTAAATAAATACACTTTTGTTAGTAATACAAGGTAAATTGAATATATAATTTTCCAGCCTAATATCATAAATGGTAGTGATATACACTGCTATTAACTGCGAATGGCACGCTGTTAATTGTTGCTAGCACACTAAAATCAGTTTGGTGCCATTATACTCTAAACTGATCTACAGTATTGCAATCTTATATTATTGGGATATTTAGGTACAGCTGCATGTTTTTGTTTGCATTATTAGTGTGGCTAGGCTGTTGTATTAGAAAAAAAAGTCGATTAAAAACTACAGTTGATTAGGAGCATATTCTCTCAAAAATCAAGTCTAGTTTCTCAAGCAGATCAAGTAAACAATAAAACTGCAAAATTTAAAGCCAGCTTGCTTAACTTTTGGATCTGACTTTGGACCAGATTCAACGTTAATTTGTATTAATTGAATTTATATTGATTCGTATTGGCTTAGCATTAGCAAAAATATATTGGTGGCCATTTGAAATTTGATGAATATATGTGGGATATGCATAAAATTTAACAATGTTGACCACTGGAATTTTTCTACGCAAAAAAAAATGACCCGGGGGTATCTGCAATGCATAAAGGTAACGCTACTGCAAAAACATACAAGATATAGCAAAGCCAACTAAAGCTAAAAAACGAACGTTGTATAATCAAGCTATTCCTAGTGGTATATTAGTAAATTGATCATCAAAGGCCATATACTTTGTATGGTGGAAAATTGAGATTCAAAGCTCGTTAAGATAACACTAGACTCACTCTTTTAAACACAATGCTTGCGTTTATTGGACCGCTTTCTCTAATTCAGCATTGCTTTCTTGCTGACCTACATTTGGACCACAATCCTGGAACAATAAAAAAGCTCATTTAGAGGCTAAAACAGATACTTTGATTATAACAGAAAGAAAGAAAGAAAGAAAGTAAGTAAGAAAGAAAAGAAATAAAGGGAATAAAGGGATTAATGGAATGGATTCAAATAAACGTATCTTCCCAATGATCCTAGGGCACGCAAATTATTTGACAGTGCGCAAGCCATGCATATACAGCATGTTAACGAGCATACACGATAAAATGTTTGCTTGGTAATATCAGTCTTCTTTTAAGCTTAGCTTTGTTTTCAGTTGATTGATTGTGGTGAGCAACGTGTTTAAAAAGATAACTCACGCGAGGTCAAACATTGAACGTTGTTTGCGTGTTTGCATAAGTCTGCTAATTATACGTCCAATAATAACAGCTTGTAAGCTAACAGACCCGAGTGGCATACTAATCAAGATAAGATTGCCAATTTTAGTTTTAGGTGGTGGAAAATAATAACATTTTTTATTGATTGAACTAAGCTACTTTTTTTTCAAGACAGAGACAGTGTAATATGTGTTTATTTGGCAATTAGATTTAAAGGGTAGCAGATGGTAAGTGTATGTTAAATTAGTCTGTTTGCATTTATATAATAAAAATATAGATATGCTGAAAACAAGAACAAAAAACAAGAGGAAATGAAACCAAATGAACGTAGTTAAACCATGTGGTGAATGGTATCGTCTTGTGAAACAGAGTGGATGTTATCCAAGTCATTCCACCAACCCTCCAAGAAATTTTCGTATACCAGCTTAAACCAAGGGGTTAATAGGACATCTTTGTTAGTGTTGTTTTGAGAATCGACAAACATTTGCTTGAGCTCGGGGCTGGTGACGTACTTGAACGATCTGATTTCGTTGGGGTTGATGTTCAAGTCAAACTTGCCCTTCAAGATAAAGATGTAGTCAACCTCATGCTCAATCCACTTGGCGTCACTTGCAGATTTGTAATGTATTCTTGTGAGGTATTTGAAGCTGTCAAGAGAAACTTGAGACTTTGGGATACCAAGTTCTTGCTCCAATTTGCGTTGCGCAGCTCTACGAGCACCCAACTGATTCTCTTCAACCACCTCACTCTCAGTAAATAAAGGGTGTGAGCAGCAGGTGTTTGTAAAGTAGTCGGGAAAGGTGATTTTTTCGGTTGCCCTTTGTTGCAGCAATAGTCTGTTTTGTTCGTCAAAGAGGAATACACTGAATGCACGATGTAGTTTCCCATCTTGTTCGGAGGTAATCATATGGCCTATTTTGAAGAGGGGGGGGACAAACAGATAAACAAATAGTTATTAGTGTTAGTGAATTACTTTATGAGAGGATAAATGAGTTGGTGATTGAGTTGGTATATTTAAATTGGTTTATGCGAGTTGTAGATTTAAAATTACAAAGCTTGCGCTGAATATTCATAATTGTCGGGACGAAGAATTGGCTATATTTTTAAAAGAGACTTACAATTCTTTTTACTGTCAGAGCCAATTGCACGATCATTCTCATCAACTAAAATACAACGTTCTTCCATTAATCTGATTTGCTCCTCATCGTAGCCTTCTAGCTTTATTTCATTGTTGTTTGCTTGGGCAGTCATTTTAAAAGAGAATTGTTTCCTTGCTTATATTGTGAACCAAAATGTATGAGTTTAAGACAAAGAGGAGCCTCTTGAAAGCAAAATTTGATTTCTGTGACAGGGTTCGCCTTCAAGTTTGGAGAATTGATTTTAATTTAATTGAAACTAAGCGCCTTCTTTACATTTACACTTTTTTTTTCTTTCTTTTTTTTTTTACTCTTACTTTTACTTTTACTTTTACTTGACCTCCGATTGAACAATCCTAATGATATAATCTCTAAATTGTTGGAATTTACTGGGTCACTTGCTTGAAAATTGTCGCTTTATACATTTACAGTGCTTTTCTTTCTTTTATAACCCAGATTAAGATTAATGTAGTGGATGGCAGCAAAAAAAACAGTCCAATTGGAACGGCAAAGCAACAATAAAGATCGACAATTTTAATTGACAAATCAATAAGTAGCAAAGACTATTGGCCAAGCAATGTATCAAACAAAAGAGAAGAAAAAAAAGAAAAAGAAGAAAAAAAAAAGGGAGGGATAGTAAAACAGAATTCGCTCAACATCTTTCAAAGATTTTGTACAAGTCAGGTAAGTTGGCAACTTGGAGGATAGAGTTGTTGGTGATTAGAGAGTTTTGAGCCACAAAGCCGCTTTTCAAAGAGGCAAAGACACGGTGTTCAACGGAGTGTCTATACTTTGAAACTGATTGCAGGTAAAGCTGGTTGTTTGCAAAATCGGCACCAGCATTATGTGTGTCACCGGTTGCAGAATCTGATGGCAGTATGGTACCATTGGGGTTGGAGTTAGTGCTGGAGTTTGGCGGAGTACATGCGTAAAAGCATGCCAACTCGTTTGTAAAAGACTCAAAAAAGGGTTGTTCGTTTTCCCAATCGACTTCAGAACCAACACGCAGCAGGAATAAGGGCAGTTTGTGTAGGTTGGGGGTATAGTCTCGAATCAACATTGGGAGGGCCACCAGCATAGCATCATTGGTTATTTCGATGCAGTAGTACTCTTTCAGCATTTCTCGTCTGCTGGTAATCAGCTCGGTAATGGACTTGGCGACAGTTTGGGGAGAGCTTTTAACAAACTCGGGTATGGTGCTTGAGACGCTGGCTGATTCGGCCTGAATTTCGGTGTGTAGGGCAAGGAGGACCAAGTCGTAAATGCTGGTGGGCGGGTTTAGAACTATGCTTCCAAAGTTGCAAAAGTCCAGTAGAATAATCTGGCGAAACAAAGCCTCGCTGACTTTGTTGTAGTCAACGAGGTAGAGCTCTGTGCTATGCTGGATCAGTGCTCTGGACGAGTCAACTAGACCTACAAAGGTGTGTTCTTTAAGTATTCTTGTCAGTTCCAAGTGAACCGCCGAGTCCATTTCTTTCCTCAGACTCAGAATGCTTGTCAACCGCACCTCAATTCTTGGTCTTTTCCCATCACTGCTGCTAAAAGTCAGCTCGTTGATGTTTCCGCCTTCAAGGTCTCCATCCACCTCATTCACATTTGGTGCTGTACTTGTGCCTCTTTCTTGGCCCAAATATTCTTGGTCAGCCAAACCAGTGCTTTGTCTCCCCCCGCCTACTCTTGAACTGGGCAAAATGTCCTTGCTGCTATTTTTCCCACCAGAGTAGCTAAACATGCCGATTCTCGGGTTGGTTTTGGGTGTATCAGGGATAAAAACATCATCTTCGGTTATGTCGTCAATAAGACTGAGGTTGTTGCGGCTATCGGGTTTGCTGGCCTTGATGCCATTGTGGGAATTGTGGGAATTATGGACACTGCTGCCCCCATGCAGAGTGGTTGAGCTGGTGCTAGAGTGGGCAACCGAAACATCATCACTGATCTCATCATTTTCATAGTCCAATGTTATTTCAGATCTGCTTCTGACTGTGCCAGCACTGCCAGTATGTCTTTTAGGCGAGGCAAAACTCTGCATAGTTGTCTGCAATCGATTTACAGGAGATTTGTATCCAACTGGCGATCCAAACACATCCATGTTTTGACTGGTCTGGCTGGTCTCGTTTCCTGCCAACAAGTCTGACCCTTCGTTAGGCTCTGAAAACATAAACGAGTGCAGTGACATGTTTTTGCTGTCCATCCTGACCAGCTTGTGTTCAGGCACTTTTTTGGCCGATGTTCTGGGGGTTGGCGAAACAAAGTCTGATGCTGGCCGGGCTGTGGCTGTGGGTGTGGCTGGAGTTCTCTTCGCCTGGTCACTGTCACCGCTTTGAAACAGGGTTGGATACATACTAAGAGACTTCGAGTTGTTCTAATTTTCACAAACCCAGACATCACCAGTTAGATCAAACAAAAGTACTCAAAAAAATCAACAAATAAACCATGACAAATACAGGCACAAATTCAGTATCACAACAACGAAAACTTATCAACCCCAGTAGCCAGAGTTTGAGGAGTCTACTTGCCTGTATATCCAAAGACTGCGAGTTGTTGCTTTGAAGCAGAACTTCTTGGATCGATGTGACTATTTCGCCTATTATCCTATCTTGGTTTAAAAAATGGACCTCTTTCTTTGTAGGATGGACATTTACATCAACATATTGAGATCTGATCAGCAAGCTCAGGTATACAAAGGGTTTTGGAGACCTTGGAAACATTCCTTGGTAGATACCATCGACTGCGTTTTTTATAGCTAGGCTTTCTACAAGCCTGTGGTTAATAAACAGAAGTAGATTAGTCTTTTTATTGTCAAAAGTACCATCGCTGCAGTACCCTGAAATTTCAACTGCCAACTGTGTCTTTTTCAAATCCTTGTGGAAATTCACCAGTGACGAGGACACCTGCTTCCCATACACCTGCTGAATCACCTGGACTTTTGTTGCTCCCTTTTGCGTCTGCAGATCTGCTCCCGCTGTCTTCCCCCCGATTTTCCGGCACGATATCGAAACTCCTGCATTGTGGATCGCATACTTCCCTGCCACATCCAGTATCCTACTATACTCCTCGCTTGTCTTCTTAATCGCCTGTCTTCTGTATGGGATGTTATAGAACAGATCCTCCACCTATTTCCAAATTTCAACACTGTTAGCCTCCCCGCTCGCTGCTTTACAGGTATTTTTGGTTCTACACTATACTTGAACTAGATAGACTAGGTATCTTACTATTAACTGTGTTCCGTCATTCCCAGCACACTGGGTAGGCTCTCCACTTTCCCCTGCTCTATTTCCCACCAGCTTTCCATCCAAGTACTTGGCCCTATTTTGATTTCCACGTTATAAACATCAGATCAGTGTTCACTGGTACTGCTTTTTAAGCGCGTTAACAATGCTAATGATGATCTACAATATGCTGCAACACGTTGATGCTTAAATCCACTTACTTGTAGGCAACTTGCGACTCTTTTGTTTTTGTTACTACCGTCAAATGGGATACGTGGCTGATACTTGCAAGCGCTTCACCGCGAAACCCATAAGTATCAATCGACTCCAGATCCTCGTATTTTTGCAACTTGCTTGTCGTAAACCTCTCGCACAACATTTCCAAATCTCCAAACTGTTTACAATACAAGCATAGTCGTTTTTAGCAAAAAAAAAAAAAAAAAAGCAAAAGCAGAAATGTATTTTTTATTGCAAGTGTTACCAAAGGATTGAGGCAGGTTAACCCCCCCCCCCCCATCCGAGCTGTTGGCGATTTTAAACGCAAATTTTAACAAATTGAAGGCAACAATATATATTTTTTTCCAAATAGAGTTTTAAACATTGTATTTGTATTTAAATATACTTGCGTGAATTCCAGTGCCATTGTCCTGGATCTGCAGTATCTTCATTCCCCCCTCCTTTGCTGAAATCTGTATTTGGGTAGACCCAGCATCAAGCGAGTTCTCCAGTAGCTCTTTCAGAGCATTGGAGGGCCGGTGGATAATCTATATTGCAACATGCTTCTGTAAATCAAATTCTCCTTTGAAACAAAACAAAACAATAACTAATTCATAAAATGGATGCTCTGTGATTGTATAATACCAAGTTTAGTCACAGCCACAGTCGCAGTCACAGCACTAATTCTAATACCAACTCTCGCCAAGCCTCACCTCTCCTGCTGCTATTCTATTTATAACTGTTGTGTCGAGTTTTTTAATTCGTGGAACCGGTTTAGATTCTGATTCAGCCGCCATTGTTTACAATATTCTACTTGTATTTATACACGCTTGTTGTATCAACTTTACTAATAAACAGTAATACAGAGAGAAAACTAATATTCTATATTGGATTGTTTGAATAAGAAAATAATAAAGTAATAATAACAAAGTAAAGTAAATAAAGAGAGAGAAAAAAAACAGAGCGATTAACCAGAAATATCGGATCTTTTATAAAGTAAATAACAACATCCTTGTTAAATAGTAGAAAAGCTTGTCATTTTTCTCTCGTTCAAATCCAAGCAAATGCTGCTAAAAGTGCAATAAAAACAAAAACATTGGAAGCACCGAGAACCAATAAATAACAGGAACAACACGATCAGACGAGTTTCGCCTCTTGCTCAAATCGGCATATATTGATTACCAACTAATTTTTTTTTCATAAACAAAAGGAAAAAAAAAAGGGAAAGAGTAACAAAACGTCGATACTAACAGTACCACAACTAGTTGCAACTGTAAACCATCTTAATCCTACTACCTATATTATCTCCAAAGAGTAAACGTGAGAGTAACTGCGCATTTAATACATAACTTGGCAATAAATTTACCAAATTCTGTATTTGGTTTAACCGGTAAATAAAAAAAAAACAAAACAAAACAAAAAGAAAACAAATCATAAACATAAAAACAAATAACATGAACAAAACAAAAAAGAAATACGGCTATACATACATGGGTATGTTGTATAAGTGTGTGAGTGTGCATAATGAACGTTGACAAGCTTTAATTGATCAAACCAAGCTCTTTGAAGTAAAATATTGTGTTGTAAAACTTGCTTGAATCTAGCAGCTGGTGGAGCTCTGCCTTCAAATCGCTTTCAGGCTGCATGTCGCCTAAACCCTCAACAACCAAACCCAACAGACCATTCCACTCTGGCATAATCTTCAAGTTCCTGTTCAGCTTCTTCAGCCGCTTGTCTTTAACCAGCTTCAAAAACTGCGCCTTTTTTGTGGCTCTCTGATCGTCTGTTGCAATGGCGATGTCGTTTTGGATCTCGTCCAGCTTTGCACTTATGCTTTCGTGGCTGTCTTGGCCATACCTGTTTGCTGAAAACTTGCTTAAAAACTTTTCTAGAATCGCAAAAAACATACCAAACATCAACCGCCTGTTCTCTTTGCTCCTTGTTGTCAAGTAGCCCTCCCAATGCAACTTTGCTATTCTCGCTGCCTCCTCCCAACAAGAACCCAAATCGTTGACCCGCCTATCACTACTCATTAACTCCACAGTCCAATCCTGCCACCTTCTGGCCAGTTCCACATTGCTGCTTTTCAAGTAAGCCTCGGCCATCATTAGACACATTTGTATTTCAAAGTACGACACTTTGCTGCTTGAATAGCCCACATTAAGTTTCTGGTCATACTCCCTAATTCCTAAACTGGACCTCATAGCTTGTATCGGGTCTGCTTGCGAGTTCTCGCCTCGTTCCTGAGCTGACTGGTTGAGCTCAGGCTGTATTAAATGCGCAGATTTCCACCAATCATAAACAGTGCCTGAAACAGATCCTTTTTCATAGCAAGACTTTATCCAAACGCTGAATATCTTTTCCGACTCAACAGGATCGGCTGCAACTCGGGCGTAATGCGACATTATGGCTTTATAAGTGGCTCTCCCAAAACCAGAGTTTTCCGGGCTGTCTCTTTCCATAAACGAGTTCAAGATCAGCAAGCCTTCGTCCAGTAGCTCCTCGTCAGCAAAGAAGCACATCATGATTGTCTCTTCAATTTTCTGGTCAAAGAGAATTCGGTTGTGTGCAGCAATCTTGATTATATCCAAAGCAACCATCGATCTTCTGGCCGTTATGCAACAGTTCAGTATTGCAACCAACAGGTCTCGGTTTATAAACAGGACAGTGTTATCCTTGACCATTTGCGGATAAATAACATCAAGAGCATAGTTTGAAGACTTGGGCTCCCTGGCATACATCCAAAACAGATTCAGGTAGAACTTGTGGCTCTCAAAGGGCTTTGTCAAAAAACTGTAGTCGCCTAAAAAAGACTCTTTTGGCAGTTTTGGCGTAGAAATATCCACTAAAACATCCTGGTATTTCTGGCCTAGAACTCGATAATTTGAACCTAGCGCATGGGCCCACATATAAATAACCTGCTCATAGTAACCCGGCTTCAAATTATTTTTAGCACTAATATCCATTATCTTTTCAATATACTCGCTAACATGGGACTGTGTCCTATTCAGTATCTGCATGTCAGTCGGGCTAAAAATGGGCCCAACTACTTCAAGCCTTCCATAATCAAGTCGTGACCTGTTGATGAATTTTTTTGGCAAAAACGAAACTAGAACTGGTGCTACCAACCGGCCCAATGTCTCAACGTCATAGTCCAAAACCGCTTCATTAAACAGCTCAAACGCCAACCCTGCCCTTTTCTCAAACTCTGTTGACCGCGACAACGCGCAGCCCCATAGCACATTACGGTAGTCTTCTCGCGATAATTTACCTGCTACTGACTTTAATGTCTCTATTTGCCTCAACACTTTATCCACACTGTCTGGTTCGTGGTACAGCACCATTTTCAAAACTAAGCATTCAAGAATCAACCTCTGTTTCTTTATCTCTTGTTTTCTATTTAGCGTCCCCATTTCTAATCCACTGCCATGTCCTTTTTCTCCCAAACAAACGGCATTTTCCCATCTAACAATCTGCGCCATCTGGACTGGGTCTGAAACCAACTGTGGCGTTATCTTCATCACTTGCGCTACCAATGTCGCCCTTGAGTGGAATCCCTCGGAAAGCATTCTCATCGGAACTATACTTTTCATTGCTGACGCGTAAAATCTCAGCTCTATATGATCCCTATGCCCCAAACTTGTGTCATTAAACGCCATTTTCATCAATACACAGGATTCTCTCCAGAACCTAATCGCCTTTTTAATATATCCCACTTCGGCATACGTGTTCGCAACCGCTCTGCATGCCTCTGCCATCTCTATGCTGTACTCTGTACTCTCTAGCAGCTCTAAACACCCCTTCTGAGCTTTGTCTATGTTGTAGCAGTATGCATTAGCAATAACCAACTCCTTGGCTGTACTCGGATGCTTGGCTTTTTCCGATAGCCTATCCTCTATAGCCTCAAGATCTTTTCTATTGCTAGAATGTCCTATCGCCTAATATAATGCAAAACAGAACTCTGTTCAATAAGCTAAACCTGACTTGAATGATCATATGCATATATATATATATATCATTCACTACCAACATCGCTTGGTGTTTATTGTATACAAATAATATTTGCAAGTTTAACCAATAAAAAATATATTTACCCTTATAACACAGTCGACAAATGACTGTGGACGCTCAGTTACTTTCAGATAGTCTCTGTACCCAACTGATTCTAAAAATTGTATAGCCTTAACGCCCAAAAGTTCTCTATCCACTCCCTCGTAAAACTGCCTTCCTGTCAATAATCTAACCACTCTTTCAGCTAATTCTATCCGCAGCGGCTCATCGTTAGTTACACCATCCAAATTATGCTCACTGATTACCAACCAAGCAAGCTGGACTACCGCTTCTTGATCTTCGGTGTTCTTAGCGCAATTCAGCAATAGCTCTAGCAGCTCACTGTCATCTATTATATTCACTCTTTTTGCTGCCTCGCTTTGGTCTGAATCTCTTGTGTTTCTTGCTGTAATTGTCATCCCATTATTTTTCATTCCAGCTGCCAACCCGAGTGCTCTTTTTAAATTTTGATCCTTTGATAAAATCTTGATTGAGTCTATAGCTTCAATCCTCTTGTTGATTCCTAGACCATTTGTACTTTGATCAAGTCTTAAATCCACGCCATTTTTACTTCCTAGCCCTCTATTTATCCCATCCAAGTATTTGCCCTCTTCAGTCTTACTATCGCTTTTTGCTTTGTCCAAGCCTATCGTGCCAGATGTTCTAGTCGAATATTCTCTTGTGTAGTTGATTCTTGATTCAGTGATCCTTGGTTCTAGTCTGAATTTTATCGCTTTATCTATCAGTTTTTTTTTAAACAGACATCTCTAAAAAAAAAACCAGTTCCCAACAATATTAGTTAAATGGCAAGGTCATTCAATGCTTACTCTGCTTGCAAACTATGTAGTGATACTTTGGCTATTGATCTTTGTGCTACGATCTTTCATATCATTCTTACCTCAATTACTCTAGGATTTTCGACAATCAAGGTATACAACCGAATTAATGATTGTTTAGACATTTTTTTTCAAAAAGAAATGACTCTGTCTAGCCCCCTACTTCGACAGAGCGCCTTGTTTTAAAATATAAATCTAACCTGAGGATTAAACTAATTGATAGTCTAATCGAACAACTCCAAAGGCTTTAACTTTGCTATTTCAAATATGAAGAACTTGGATCAATTCAATTAGCTTTAAGGTTCTAACGGACTCCCTCGTTTATCTAACTAGTTGTGAGCACAATAATTATTTAGCGCCATAAATTATTTGATTTGGAATTACTTCGCCTTTGGTTTTGCTTTATTTTTCTTTATTCTCAGTTTGGACTTGATTGATCTAAACTGATTATCCAAGTTCAATTAAGTAATTTGATTAAGGTTGAACTAAAAAAAAAAAATTTCAAAAGGACTAAAGACAACAAAGCTATTGGTTGGTTATATTTTAGGTTCGGGATTCTTGACTGTTAATTTTTTTTTTATTAAGCTGAAACTGCTAGTCTGGATCTTTATTGCTGAGTCTACCAGCTTAACGCCAATTCAACTTGTTACAAGTTGGCAAACAAATAAACAAAAACAATAGCTTGGTTAAGAGGCAAAAGTTTATTTTTAGCGGATTGCTAAAGGTTTAACAACCAAAAAACTATGGTGAAAAAGTGGGAAAGAAATCTTTAGAAAAATAAGAAAGTAAGAAAGAAAGAAAAAACTGATGAAACAAAGTGTTTATTTACAATTATACAAACGCATCGACCATAAAAAGCCCAAGTATCCAAACTACACTATATTTGTATAAATATATAAGGCAACATGGAATACCGATACATCATAAAGTTCCATCTTGTTTTATGGAATCAACGTGATATTCTACGGTATCGGAACTTCAGCCACCACAATACTCAACGCCCTTTACAAAAGTTATTTAAGACTTTTTTCAAAGAGTCTTTAATCGTCCTACCATTGCTGGAACATCCATCAAGTGTATTTGCACTCTGAAAAGTATTTGTTTTAGACAACATATCGTCAAAGCTATACAGCGAACCTACTTTTGATGAACTGCCGGAGCATGACATGATGTCTTCTACTGGACTTTCAGAACACTGATCTACCTCTTTCTTTCTATACTCTTTCATTTGCATAGCAAATATTTTATTGGACTCTAGTACTGCTTTTCTGAGACTGATGACTTTTGAAAGATGATCAAGAGCATCGTGTAGCTCCAATACCTCGGTAGGAACGGGGTATGATGAGTTTAGTATCCTCTTTGATGGTATACTTCTACCGTAATATTTTTTATTGGCCCCTTTTTGCTCGATTATTGTTTTGCTTCCCAAAGCCGCATCTACGTGCACCTTGCGGTTGTTACTTAGTGTTAGTATTGGGGCAACATTGTCTGTAGAGTTGGAATATGTGCTTGATTTTCCTAAAGGCCCCGCACGAGCTTTAGTTATAGCACCGATGTCTATGCTTCCACTGCTAATAAAGGCATCTACTGCATCTCGGGTATTTAGCACTATGATTGCATCTGTTATCTTACCGCCAAGTTTGCCACTGATGCATTTGCTGCTAGTCCCTACTGCAGACGGCAGCGACCATTTATTGTTAGGTAATCTTGACACTATCAACCCAGAGCTTGCCTCTCCAACGTAAATAAGCCTGCCTTTGGCTTTGCTTAGAATAACTATTCCTGCACAATTATCTATATAATCGGCTGGTATATGACTGTCTAAACTCGACAACGAAGTTGGGTTAAAGTATGATTTAACTATCCTTGTAGCCTTCCAGCACTCTTCGGATAGGTTGACCGAGCCAGGTGAACTGAAATTTAGCATATTGAAGATAAATTGAGAATTACGTATTGGTCGCTGGTTGTTGGATATTGGCTGTTGAGTATTGACTACTGAATATTTGTGCTTTTTAAAGTACTTGGAGCCGGATACTTGTTGGTTTTGGAATAACTGCTGTGCATTTCTTTACAACCAACAGGCGTTTGTTGAAGGACATACAACTTCTTGAGCTCTTTAAGTATGATTTTTGATGTTTCCGAGCTGAAAAGTTATTGTATTAATTCGAAAGATGTGTTAATGATGATGCCAACATACACATAGCCTTTTAAAAAGATTAGGCGCGTCATTCGAATGTCTATCAGCTTGCCCATCTGCTTTTAATTTTGCCTATGTCGTAATTTATGCTTTTAGGTAAATCCTAGCAAAAAAAATATGACCAACAGTTTCCGATTATCGATTTGATTCGCTAGTCAAAAAGCCAATGTTCTGTAACAAACCAACCATGATAATTCTTCGTCTCATCAAACTCATTTAACCAACAAAGAGTTTTTTTTTTTTTTTACAAGTTTGAAATAAATTTTCCAAAATAAGAGTCGGTGGAGTATTGCTGAAGTTTGATTATAAACGAAATAATAGTAACAATATCTTGAGAAGTTACGTTTAACTAAAACTAAAAAAAAAAAAAGCGAGACCATAAAGCGAGCTTTAAAATCCCTGCAAAAGTGAAAAGCCAAGAAAAGCTAAGCCAAAGTCCAATAGAAAAGGTTAAATTCAACGGTATATTACCAAGCACAGGCGTCACTCAACAGCAGCACTGTGATTTACAATTGATGTAGAATATCTTTCTATTGTTATATTTATACTCCAATAGTAGTAGTATATATATATATTTATTTATTGAAATAATAGTAATATATTTGGCGCCTAGTAAAATTGGCTTGCCAAAAGTTGGCGGTAAAGAAATGTTACAAAACAAATAAACCGTTGTGATCGCATGAGTGCACAGAATCGCCAAACCCAAGTCAATGATAGGGTGTGATTGTATATCAAACTCGCTTGTGTTAGCAGTGCTGAGCTATTACCAATATAAAGAACAAAACGGAATGGCTCTTTACCAATAATTAGAAGAAACTACTA
Source organism: Capniomyces stellatus (assembly GCA_001661515.1). Lineage (NCBI taxonomy): Eukaryota > Fungi > Kickxellomycota > Harpellomycetes > Harpellales > Legeriomycetaceae > Capniomyces > Capniomyces stellatus. The sequence goes on along the minus strand of LUVW01000013.1, from coordinate 694,612 downwards.
AACTGGTTAAAGCCAATGATCAAGTAGTATACCTAATAAGTTGTGCCCACAGCCCTGCTGGTACGTTGTCATATCTGACTACAAGTTGTTGCTCCACCAAAAGTGCATTATACTGATTTGGAATCAGTTGTCAAAAATATATTATGGAGTGTCGCAAGTTTAATACAGTATAGCCACTAATCTATTTGCACTCGGGAAACCTAATACTTTTGAATGTTATAAAGGGGGTGTATCAACTTTGTATAATAACTTGCATGATTCTTTTTTGTCAAAATACAATGAGAATCTTATTTGGCTTTGTTTGAGATGCCAAGAGTAAAAATAAACAAGAAAAAAACTGTAGGACTTTACATCTCGCTGGATGGATAAGCACTAGACTAACCAAATTAAGGCATGAAGAAAGAGTAAACAAAGAGAAAACAGTAAGAAAATAAAGTCAAAACAAAGAGAGAACAAAGAGAAAACAAAGAAAACAGAATGGATACAAGGACACATCAAAGTTTGACTTTAAGTTTAGAAAGAGTGTTGGCAGCATTGATCTTCACCAGCTCCTTTCGAAGTATCTTTCCTGATGGGCTCTTTGGGATTACGTCAATGATTTCCATTCCTCCACGCATCTTTTTGTTGTGGCCAACATTGCTGTTAAACCATGTTTCCAGGTTCTTAAGCACCAACGCCCTCTCTTGGTCAGAGTGTTTGGCATATTTGGATGGCAACATAATATATGCTTTTGGAACCTCAGTAGCCTGTTCCTCAAGATAAACACCGATAACCGCACAATCAGCCACATCGGGATGCCCTCCAAGGACGCCCTCCAGCTCAGCCGGTGCTACTTGGAATCCTTTGTACTTGATCAGCTCTTTTTTGCGGTCGCTGATAAACAAGTAGCCATCTTCATCAATGTGACCAATGTCGCCTGTTGCTAAAAATCCATCGCTGTCAATCATTTCATTTGTGGCTTTTTCGTTTTTGAGGTATCCCTTCATGATATTTGGGCCTTTGAAGCACAGCTCTCCTGTCTCATTTGGTCCAAGCTCAGCACCATTCTCGCCAATCACCTTTGCTTCAACATTGATTAAGAGCACACCTATTGAGCCATACTTGTAGTGCTTTTCACTGCTTAGCACAGTTCCAGGACTTGTTTCTGTCATTCCGTATGATTGGTAAACGTTTATGTTAAGCGTTTTTATCACCTTTTCAAGCAAAGCTGTTCCCATAGGTGCTGCACCAGTGGTCATTGCGTGTAACGAGCTCAAGTCATAATTCTTTACAATCCCACTGTTTACAATATCCACAAAGATAGGTGGCACGCTGTATCCAAACGTGATTTTGTACTTTTCAACATTCTCCAAAAACGTCTTTGTATCGTACTTGGGCATAACAACAACGCCTATAGCCCTAGCAAGTCCCATATGCAAGGATCCGTTTAGCCCAGCAATGTGGTAAAATGGCAAGAACCCAATAATTCTGTGCAGCTTTCTCTCGTCTGTCCACCAATGGTTGTACGTTCCAAAATGTTCCAATTGAATAATGTTTGACACCATATTCATATGCGACAACATTACTCCTTTTGGAAGCCCTGTTGTTCCGGAGGAGTAGCAAATAAACGCAGTTGTGTCTACAGCCTCTTTCTTGGTCTTGATTGTATGTTTTTCAAATTTCTTGTTAGAGTACACATCCTCAACCCGCTTGAAGTTTTCTGTACGACCATCTATGTCTGCTAGGATGATTTTGGAGTCTGGGATGTTCAGACCCGACAGTTTGATGGCCTCTTTTGCCACATTAAGAACCATGGAGTGTGTAACAACAACAGAGGCGTTTGTATGCTTGAGCTGATATGCCAGTTCGTGGGCAAGGTATGAGGGACTCGCTGTTGTGGCCACACCTCCGTTCATAATTGCGGCCAGTGTCACCAATGGAAAGTATATGGTGTTGGGTGAGAATATTAGCAACACATCGTCTTTTTTGAAGCCGAGGTTATGCTTAAGTCCAGCAGCAAATTTCAGGGTGTTTTCTTCGAGTTCGTAAATGGTAAACGACCTCCCTGTTGGACCGTCGCAAATAGCAAACTCGCTCTGTTTGCCTAGTATTTCGGTGTGGTATTTTGCAGAGGCAAAAATGAAACTTGGGAGATCTACTGCTGGCATGTCAATAGCCTCGAACTTTGACTTGAATATCATGGTGTTTACGTGTGACTTGTTTAGAGCAGATTTTTGTGTTTTGGGTGCGGTTCTATTCTGTTTTATTTTGTTATATCTCTTTTTCTTCTCTGTCAGTGACTTTACAAAGATAGAAGAAATAAATAAAACTAATTGTTTCGGTAAGAAAATTAAAAGTAGAACACTAACCAAAGGTGCAATTTAGTTTATCAGTTTTATGTCTAAGGTAGGATATAGTGCACTTTTATAGCCCGACCTTGCTACGCACCAACGCTTAATGTTTGATAATCCATGTTATTTATTTTCTTTTTAGTTTTATAAGGGCTTACTACACTTTTATTGTATTACATTTTTTGGCTTTTACCCCCCGATTTTATGACACTGACTCTTCTTTTATTCACTACAGTCTTTGGTTTAATTGTTACTTTGCTGATGTTTGGGCTTTCTCGCTCCCAATTAAGGTTTCAACAATTTTCGCATTTTATGAACCAGCTTGGTTTAAAATACTGAATCATTTAGTTATTTAAATATGCACAATTTCCCCCTACTTTTAACCGGTCAAAAAAAAAACCCTATCATCATTGCTAAATATTGACAAATGTTGCTTCTTTTAACCAATTATTGACGATTTTGCTTTTGACTCGTTTTCCAGAATGTTTTATTTTACTTTATTGAAATGATGTTTATTTTCTTATCAAGGGTTTCTTCCACGATGTTTTGTCCGTTTAGGGCATTGGACATTCAGTCGAGTACAAATTCAGTATGATCTGTACTATTACTGTGTTACTAACAGGTTCAGTTATTCCATATTATTAGTGCTATAGGCTGCTTATTTGGTGTTTAGGCTCTGTGTCTTACTGCAGTCAGTGCTCAATTAGCCTTTTACATTGCCTTTGCCAGCATAATCTTAGTCTTTATTTTCACGTGTCATCGCGCCTTTCGATACTATTTATTAGCTCTGCTTTTGATTTATTGATTTATTGATTTATGTTCTTTGTTCTAAATATGGGCTCTGTTATCATAGTATGTTGTTATTCGTATTTAGGTTATTGTGTAACAAAAGCGCATCCTGGTTCAATACTCCAGTCATATATTTAGAAATCCAGTGTGTTGGGTTGCAGTAGAGCCTTACACATTCAAGAGAGTCGTTGACGCTGCACTCTACGTGCCAAAATTAAGATGTTGCTTCAATGCTTGTTTTTTAAAACTGGACTTGTATACTAAAACGTGTGCCATGTTTTTGGAATTCCATACCTGCAACTACCAAGTACATTGGTTTTCTGGTGTTTTCAGTTTGGTTGGCTTCAACTGATCTTTTGACTTGTAACTCCTGATATGTAGGATATTTTTTACAATTTAGTGATTTTGCCTACTTTAACCGCCCAAACAGAATGTATAACTCCAAATACAACTTTTCCAGTTGTGTTTAACGTTAATAATTAGCGTAAACATAGTCTTAAAAAGTCTATAATTTCTATGTCTATTCACAATACATTCAGCTAAATGCATATACTAAAACCGTGCACACAAAACAAATACATTAAACCAACCAACAAAAAACACATAAGTCATCAATTTTATAATCTAAACTTGGCCAACGTCTTTAAAAAATATAAGGCTCTAGAGCACTGTATTTATTGTTCTACTCATAGCAAAATCGACTCTGTGATAAGCTCGTTTTACCTATATTCACAAAATCGATTGGTTTTGTGCACAGCACTTGTATAGTATCCCAAAATTGCGTTTTTTTGGGTTTAACAAGCCTGATTGTAAACATGTTATAATCCTGGGTGATATTCACAACACTTCCCCTTTTTTCACTTGAGCAATATTTAACAGCTGGTAAAACCCTATTCACTTTTTTTATTCTTTTTGATAAGTATTGTCCACTACACTGTCTTTTTCTCATTGGAGCGCCTTTTGTATTTTCATTTAGTTAAAAAACGGAACTCGGTGAAAATTTTTGTTGATCTTGCTCACTGGGTAAGCTTTTTAATACACTCCGCTTCTAATTGGTATCGTATTCGCTTGATTTTTTTTAACTTGTTAATCTGGCCCAATACAGACTCCTAAATTCACTTTTTATCCTCCAACAAAAAAATAATTCTTATTTGCATTTTTTGCATTAATCCTTTTTTTTTTAAGCACTATTTTACTACTGTTGCTATTTTTTTTCTTTTTTTTAGAGCTCAGCAGCTTTTTAACTAGTAGAATCGCCAATAACTACTAGCGGAGGGTGCAAAAAAAAATTTTATAAAAAAAAGTTTCTAGTTTCAATGATTTTTGAAATTTTAGTAAAAAATTTTTAGCATTTGAATTCAATATAAAAGATACCATTATTTATGTTTCTTTGTTGTAGTATCTTCCTCACCAACATTGTACTTTTTCTTGATCCAAATAGTTTGTTTATATCTGTTTCATTCCTTCAACCAAGGTGTATACTAGTCGCTGGTCAATATGTCGGGATTGATTGGAGAGCTGGTCTGTCATTTCGGTGCGACCAGTTAGCCGTTTATTCAAGATTTATTTTATCAAGACTACTACACCTTCTTTTCAGGGGTTGAAAGCACATATAAACCAGCTTTACTATTTGTGGATTGATCGAGTACTTTGATTTAACTTTTCTGCATCTGTCTGCGTATTAAAGGTAAGAGACATAGCCCCTTTTTTATTTATTTATGCTGTTAATTTAGTTGCTCCTGATGAATAACATTTTTGCTTAAACCCAGCTCTTTGATCATACTAAAAAGTATCACTTGAAAAGAACTAGTTTAAACTGAACATCAACTTTCTTAAACTCAATATGCTTTATCTTGGCCATTCTGTCTTATTGAACGTTTACTGATAAGTTTTGTCTTTGAATTTGACCCTTTAGGTGCTTGCTCCTTCTTAATACCTCTGTTCCAGACTTGTATATTTTCATATCTTATCTTTTCTTTATTGATTTAGTTTTGTATCTTTTTAGTATCTTGTAATATTATTTTTTAAAAAAAGCTAAAAATAAAATAAATCTTTTCACAAAAAAAACATTCAAAAAAAATTGTAGCAATTTAAATTTACCAAGTGTATCGAGTTAACAATGACAAGGACTTGCAAGAAACGCTGATTTGCTTTGGCTACAAAATATGAGGTGCGTAAATACTGGTTACTGGCTGTGAATAGAGATTTTACATTGTAGCCAATAGAAGCGCATTACCTGGCTAGAATCAGTGAAATTAACAGAACAAAAACTGCAACTGACAATGCTGAGATTGATTGATACTTGTTGAAAATTATGGCCAAGTATTGGATAAGCTAAAGTTTTAAACGGCGCTAAATTGAGTATGTGGAGGTTTTAATTCGGCAAAATTCAAGAAGGGCCAGCTAATAATTAGACACTTCATTGTTGTGAGTGGAATAATAATCAGTTACAATAAAAGTGTAGAAAAAGTAAATAAAGTGTTAGCCAGGAGGAATGTAAATGTCTGGTAGCAATTCACTGGAAATAGTTCTGCAAAAGCTTGGTTCTAGGATTCAAATTTATATTGTTATAGCCATTTACCACCTGAAATTACAAAGTAAAAGTAAAAGAGAAAAGAGAAAAATAAATAAAACTAGAGTCAAATAAACAACAAAAAAAAGGTACTTGGTATTGACAAAAGGTGTTTTTATATTCAATATAAATCCAAGCAAGTTAAAAGACCGCAAAGATAAACTAAGAAAAACAACAAACACATCTACATTTCCACAAGAGAAGGCTGTAAAAAGGTAAATATAACGCAGATGATGATATGGGAACAAAGAAAAAACAGTTTATTGGATTATTTAAAAAAGTAAACAATGTCAAATATATGTATACGAATACATGAAATATAGAAAGAACACACAACAATAAAACAAGCAGCAAGCAAAGAAAAGTAAAGGGAAGGAAAGGTGAAAATAAGGAAAAGATGTCACAAGAGATCTGTTATGCTTTAATTGAGCAGCGAGCGGATTTGGACATTCCAAATCTGCAGACGCTCAAAAGAGACCTTGAGAGGGGTACAGATGATATTAAACGAGAGGCGCTTGAAAAAATAATAATCGGGACTTTGAATGGAGAAAAGTATGATTCCTTGTTGATGTTTGTCATCAGATTTGTCATGCCAACCAAGAACAAAGTGCTGAAAAAGCTGTTGTTGTTTTATTGGGAAGTCTGTCCAAAATACAATGAGGATGGGAAATTGAAACAAGAAACGATCTTGATTTGGTAAGTATTTAGCAAGGGAGACGAGCAAAAAAATAAAAGCGGGACTGCGCAGTAGCGTTTAATAGCTATAAAAACTGAAGACACGTATAGTGCGAGATGAAGTTGTGAGATTAATAAAGAGAGGAAATGAATATTTTAAAATGTAGCAATGCCTTGCTTAATGATCTTCGTCACTCCAACGAGTACATTAGAGGAGCAACGCTGAGGTTTTTGTGTCGTTTGCGCGAGCAAGAAATCTTGGAGCCTTTGGTTGGGCCCACCAGAGAATGTTTGGTAAGTCAGCTTCAAAGTAACACTTAAATCTAGAACAGTGCGCCTGTGTGTTGACTTTAAACAGAACGGATGATTTCAATAAAAAAAAATAAACAGAACGGATGAGTAAAAGAAATAACAAGGAAATATGTGATAAATTGTAAATGATAGGAACATCGCCATGCATACGTGCGTAGAAATGCAGTTTTGGCGATTAACAGCATATATAAAAACCTGCCAAATTTGATCCCAGACGCACCAGAGCTGATTCAATCATTTTTAGTAGCAGTAAGTGGGTTAGGGTAGCAATTGAACTAGTAGGACTTGTTTCTGTTACTGTACAAGAGACGTGGTATAAATACATGTTGAGGGGTGAAATTAATGGTTGGTGAAATGCTGTGTGGTAATAGGAATCAGACGTCATGAGTAAGCGAAATGCGTTAATATTCCTTTCGCAATGCAGCCCAGACATAGCAGTGCAGTGGTTGATGGAGTCGATTCAGGTGATTGGGAGCTTTGAGGCAACAATCCAGCTTGCAATTATTGAGCTTATTCGCAAGACCTTAAAGTCACATGCGCAAATGAAGCCCAAGTACATCAGAATAGTATTTGAAATGCTTCAGTCGCCATTGAGTTCAGTAAAGTTTGAAGCCGCAGATACACTGGTGATTCTCACCAACAGCGCAGCAGCGGTTAAAGGTAAACACACGTTATATACAGATGTGTAACGATGTACCAAACTGGTGGTATAAATTAATCACAACATTTTTTGATGTTGATAAATAGCTGCTGGGATGGCACTGATTCAGTTGGTGGTCAGAGAGTCGAACAATAACGTAAAACTGATTGCTTTGGACCGTTTGGACACGCTGAGAGAGAAGCACGAGGGCCTTCTTGACGACTTGGCAATGGACCTTTTACAGATTCTTACAAAGTAAGTATTAATAACTCGGCAACAAACACAATATACATACATTTACAAATATATATATATGTGTACAACCTCCTTATTGGTGGTATAAACATACAGTGCTGGAAAACCCCTGAATGTAAAGATTATTTCTGCTTGTTTTCTTTAAAGATTATGAACTGAATATAAACATGATTGGTTATTTACTTGATTAGCTCTGACATTGAGGTAAAACGCAAGTGTTTAAACACTGTGATGCTGCTTACAAGCCAAAGAAACGTTTCAGAGGTTGTTGGGATCCTTAGAAAGGAATTGAGAAGCACTTTGGAATCAGATAACGATAAGGTAAAAGATTGTGATTGATTACAGATCTGTGTAATATAAAAAGAGCTGAATTGGCAGTGGTAGCTAGAAAGTAGACTGATAGTTAGTTGTACATGGTGATATGTGGCAATAAAACAAATAGTCGGTTGATTACAGATCATTGCTTGTCCAAACAATCCACACTTGTGCGGTTAGTTTCCCAGAGGTGGCAGAAGTAGTTTCTAAGCTGTTTTTGAGTTCTATAAGCGAATTTTCAAACACATCAGCTGCAGATGCGATTGCGTTTGTTAGGTAAGAATACATTGTATTAAATGCTTGGTTTAATAAAGACTAGCTTGTACTTGGCTAAAGTAGGCTATCAAAAGAAAATTATATTTTAATTTTTTTTATTTGAGATTAAATGTATTTCTATCTGTATGTGTGTATGGTAAAATAGGGAGGTGGTGGAGAAATTCCCGCTTCTAAGACCAAGCATCATCAAGGATCTTTTAGATACATTCCCAGAGATCAAAACCAGCAAGGCTATGCGCTTGGCACTTTGGGTGTTGGGAGAATATGCAGATGATGTTGAAGGCAAGTATATGCTGTATAGCAATGATACTAGTATCGATAATAGAAATAATAGAAATAATAATAATAATGATAATAATGAAAATAATAATAATGAAAATGATAATAATGAAAATAAATAGCTATTAATGGTACCTGGGAAAGAATTTATGAAGGACTTGGGGAATTGCCATTGTTGGCGCAGGAAATGGTAAGGCTTATTTATATTGATATTATTTGAATAAGCAAATTGGCGTGTAAATGTGGAGGGTGGGAGATAAATAGTAAATGTTGATGAATGTTGGTTAAAATAGAGGGAGGCGGCTAGTGATGTTAACAATTCAGGAGATGGTGAGGAGGGTAATGAAGTTATGGGGCAGACTCAGACTCAGGTTCAGACTAATTCACGGCGTAGAATTCTTCCTGATGGGACATATGCGACAGAGTCGTCGTTGGACTCGGGGCCAGGTAAGGTGGTGGTAGTGGGAGAGTCGAAGCCACCAATCAGGAAACTTCTGCTTGATGGAGACTACTTTGTGGGAGTTGTTCTGTCAAATGCATTGACAAAGCTGGTGCTGAGAATGGGCAAGCTCAAGGTGGTGGACTCGGAGTTCAACAAGCTCAATGCACAGGCATTGTTGGTGATGATTGGAGTGATCAGAATTGGGCAATCTGGACTGGTGAAGACGTCAATAGACGAGGATTCGTACGACCGAATTCTTGCGTGCATAAGAGCGCTGGAGCATAAGCAAGAGGACCACAGCGACCTGGAAATGGCATTCTTGGAGGACACACATTCTGCATTTACAAAACTTGTGAAGGCTCAGGATGCCCGGATTGCCAAGTCCAAGAGGGCTGACAAACAGCTTGCTGAAAACAACATCAACTCGCCTATCCAGTTCCGGCTGTTGTCTACCAAGACCACGGACGACGGCGACGAGGATCCCGAGTCCGTGCCTGGGCTGACCGAGAGCACATTTGGAGCAACTGCGGTTTCCAAACTCGACAACATTGTCCAACTCACTGGGTTCTCCGACCCTGTTTACGCCGAGGTCTACCTGACTGTCCACCAGTACGACATTGTCCTTGACATCCTGGTAGTAAACCAAACCAACGACACCCTCCGCAACCTAGCCATCGAATTCTCCATGCTTGGTGATCTCAAGCTCGTTGAAAAGCCCCGCCCTTACAACGTTGCCCCAAGATCTTTCTCCACCGTCAAAGCCGTCATCAAGGTCTCTTCCACCGAAACTGGTATCATTTTTGGCGACCTGGTCTACGACGGCCCTGCCACCAATGAATCCCACTGCATCGTCTTTAACGACATCCACATCGACATCCTCGAGTACATCAGACCCTCCTACTGCGACGACGCCAAGTTCCACTCAATGTGGTCCGAGTTTGAGTGGGAGAACAAAATCAACGTCATCACCAAAATTGACGACCTCCACGTCTACTTGGACCATCTCCTCAAGTCTACCAACATGGCTTGTCTTACCCCAAACAGCGCATTGCTCGGCGACTGTGGCTTCTTGGCTGCCAATCTCTATGCAAAGTCTATTTTTGGTGAAGATGCCCTGATCAACGTCAGCTTGGAAAAGGTTGACCCCAGCTCCAACATCACTGGCCACATAAGAATTCGCAGCAAAACTCAGGGAATAGCTTTGAGTTTAGGCGACAAGATTTCTCAAGCCCAAAAAATCGTTCCTGTCCTAAACACCTCCGCAATCCCCGCCATTACTGCCTCTGATGATGACCAAAATACTCCTGTCTCCATTCAATCATCCGCCTAAGTTTTTTCTCTTTTTTTTTCAATTTCAATTTCAATTTCAATTTCAACTTTACATTAACTATTTCTTTTTCTTTATTATTTCTCTTTTATCAATCCAATTCCCAGTTCTTGCAACAATCATCTGTTTCTTTTGCTTTCTCATTAAAACTTTATTACCATTACTATTACTACTATTTTTTTTGGTTGGGTTTTCAAACCTAAAACTAAAACTAAAACTAAAACTAAAACTAAAACTAAAAATTTAATATATATATACCAATCATGTCTGATACTTCTCAAGTGCCAGTATCTCTCTATTCAACTGCGAAATCTTTTTGTCCATCAAGTCCAACTGATTCTGGTACTCTCTCTGCTGGTCCTTGGTTTTCGCCAGTGCCTCATCAAGCTGTTTGGTTTCTTTAGCTTCCAACTCTAAACCTACATTTACATTTACAATTACAATTATTTGCATTTACAAGAGGTGGAAGAAAGAAAAAAAATGTAAAAGTCAAGTTAATATACACTCCAATTATATCATTTATAAAACATATCTTTATATCTATTTCTCTGCTTTATATATATATATATTCACTCACTGAACGGGTGAACTGCTCCAACTGTTTTTGGAAGACCTGGGTCCATGTTACCCATGAGTATCTCATAAAACTCTTCAGTTGGATCACTAAATATCTATACCCCAAGAAAATATATATATACGTTGTTATTTAGTCTTTTAATCAAACAAATAAATAAAATAAAGTAAAAACATTTAATCACAAATATAAAATAAAGCCCTCGCCACTTACCAGCTCATCATAATACACATTGTTAACTTGCTTGCCCTTTGGCCACGTTGCTGCCTGCCCCTCTGGCGGGTAAAGCTTCAACATGTGGTAAAGCGAAATCGGTTTTTCTCCTGAACAGCTTGGGAAGTGCAACTTTATTATCACCTCAAACTCTCCCCACCCGGTCTCTGTCACCTCATAAGGCAAGCTTTTCAAAACTATTTTTATGTTGTTTATTTCCTATCATTTAACTCTCACTCACTCACTCACTCACTCCCTTCATTATATTCTTCTTCTTCTTCTCTGTCACCACCGCTACCATTGGCTTACGTACCTCGGTTGCTGTTCACAAACGTTTCGTGCAACTTTATCTCTGCCTTTGATATCACATGCGACAAATCAGTTCCATCTGCTGACCGAACAAACACCGTCCACTGATGTGTATGATCTGTTTTTTTTGGAAACATCTCAATCGACACATTTCCATACACAAACGGCCTACTTATTACTACACCCTAATAATAACAGCACCGGAATTTAATATCCCCATCTCCTACAATAGTCATCTTCAAGCTAATTTTTTGTTTCTACTTTCTGATACGCTTCTCGTATTTTTATGAATTCGCTTTTTGTATTTACTATTCTACTCAAACGCTTTCTTGTAAACAATACATATCTATTCTTTGTTTTTTTTTGTTTGTTTTTACCTTTAACCGCCTTCCTCCCTTGAGACTCATATTATTATTCCCACCCCTTCCTTTTATCTTTTTTATTTGCGTTGAAACTATATTGATCGACCTTTACTCTTGAATTCAACTCTGAATTGGCAAGAATGAAGGAAAAGTAAACTACTTTTCTTGCCTTTGCTGTTGTTTTTTTTATCCCTGTCTCGCTTTTATTATCGCAAGTTCCATTTATCCTTACAAATACAGTTTATATCGTTTGTTTGGTATACTCTTTCTCGCTTAAAATTCTCCAACGCGAAAAAAAAGAGAGAAAAATAAATAAATCAAAGCAGTATTTATCGAAGAAAAAAAAATGGTAAACAAAGCTAAATTCACTTAAACCTAAACGCACACTGCCTTTTCAGCGATTAAGGCTATTATTGTTTGGTAATAATGGTGTTTTGCTAATTGTTAAAAATTAAAATTAAAATATAAAAAAATTGAAACTTTTATAGATAGAAAAAGTATATTATATATAATAATATCAATAATAACGATGAGAATAAAAGTGAAAAAGCAATTTTTAAAAAAAAAAGATATATAGTGAAATATCTCAAGTAAAAATCATATGCATTTATAGGAGGTATTGCGAGTAATAAATAATAAAAGATAAAACATGGCCAGTTGAAGCAATAAAATAGTATTAAAAAAAATAGGATCGGTCGGTAATGAATAATAGACAACGGGATGTTGGTTAGAGCTATTCCTTGACAGTTAAAGTTTTTATTTTGACGGCAAGAGGCATGAGTTTGTCGTAGTTATACATCTACCCTTTGATTCACCCCATCCCATCCCATCACACTCCATAACATATTTTCTATTATTTTTTTTTAACCATCTTGCAAGCTTAATTTATATTAAATGTAGAAAACCAGGGTTAAAATTATTATAGTCAAGCAGCTTAGAATCAGATCATCCGTGTCTGAGTGTTTGCCCCACTATAGCTTATTCCCGGTATATCACCTTTATTGCCGCCCTGACTATTATGTGAACTTTGATTGCTTGCCTCGTTATAGCCTGCTTGCGCGTTTGATTTGTTACTACCCGCATACTCTGGCTTCTGGTGAATGTATTGTTGCTGCTGCATTCCGTACACCGGCGATGATACCATTTGCGGCGAGAGACAAACAGGTGATATATATCCTGGCGACGCATACCCGTTTGACGAGTAATTGCCTGGATGCGCCCCATACCCTATCACAGTATACCCCTGACTATACGACCCATCTGGAAATCTAAACATCGACTGTCCACCTTGAACTGGTACTGGTGTTGCATACATTTGTGGTGACATTTGGTTTGAAGGTGATGCATATCCAGATGGTGACGCGTATACTGATTGTGACGCATATCCAGATGGTGACGCATATCCTGATGGTGAGATATACCCTGAAGGTGATGCATACCCTGATGGCGATGCATATCCTGATGGTGATGCATATCCTGAAGGTGATGCATATCCTGATGGTGATGCGTATACTGGCGAGCCGTATCTATTTGCCTGTGACACCCCTGGCTGCCTACTGTACCCTGGGATAGCTATCGGTGCATGTCTAGAAGCTCTATAGGGGTTCATTTATTACTTTAAAGTTTAAGTTTATCACATTACCCTTACCCATTCCAAAACAACAAAAATAAAAAATCAAACAGTCACTTCTGACTGGCGCCATAATAAATATTGCAGCTTTTTTTCTCCTATTTCTAGCGATATATATATAATTACCCCTCTTGACCAGACTCAACATACTGTACAGGTGAAAATGCTGAGTTTGGTTGGTAAACTAGCATTGGGCTCCAGTAAATTGGCTGTTCCTGCACTGCATTCTTTAAATAAATAAATCCGCAAAATTGTTATTAATAATAATAGTCAACGTGCTCTTGGCTCAGTTCAAACTCCAATTTGTTAAATTCGCCTTAAAGTAGCAAAATAAAGCACGCTCATGCTGTTTACCACTTCATTGTTTCCCTTTTTTTTCATCTTTTTTTGTGTCGTGGAATCTGCAAATCTTAACTTTAGCGGACTACTACTCCCTGCTACTATCTTTGCATTGAATTTGTCGATTGTTTTTTGTGCAATATCTCTGCTCGCCATTCTACCAAACCGATGTTTGTATACACCAACGTTATCATTTAGTAACTTATAGTCACGGTTACTGTTTTTGATAAGGCCATTCACCGCCATGGTAAACCTAATTTTAAAACAGTTGGTTGAGTCAGTGGCGTATGGCTACAAACCTACCTTGCGAATCCTACCCTTCTACTCGCGCCGTTTTCATCTCGTAGAATTCTTGTTGATGTAGCTTGGAAGGGCTCAAGTAATTGAACCAAATCCTATTTTTTTAAAGCGTATCACATCACATTTTTTATATATAAAAGAAAGCAGGTTATTCCTGAAAACAACAACAGAGCACGTTAGTGTCGAAAATTTCAGTGCTGGTTTGACTCGAAACAGCTAAACTTATTTGTACCTTTTCGTCCATGTGTGCAGGTATGTTTGATATATATATATTTGCCGAGTTTGTATCCTGGTAATCCTTGAGTCTGGTTTTAAATGTATCCTATTGAAATAATTGGTGTTTCTTTTGTCTTTTAGACCAATCGTGCTTGAATCTGCTCAAATTTGTATGCTTTGATGTTATTGGGACAAAGGGGTTTGCCCTTTTTTTTAAGGTTGGTTCATCGAATTGATATGATAAAAATTGTCAACATACTTTGGCAAACGAAACCTGGTATCCCAGCTCGCATAGCTCTTTCACAGCATATCTAGCATCTTCAATGGACTTGTACATAACAAATCCATAGCCTTTGCATTGGCCTGTTGCCTCGTTGATTATAGATTTTGATGAGGTTACTGTTCCAAATCTATTTATATATACACATGTATATCATATGTACATTTACTACTTGTGCTGGTTTGCGTAATACTACTAGAAACCTCTCTAGTGTATTTGTTTATTCAAAATCTCAGTATTATATACTCGATATTCGCATATATCTTTGGTTTCTCTCAACTACAGTAAAATTTACCGCGAAACTAAAGAATATAACTCTTCGTCGTTGAATTTTGATGGAAGCCCTCTAATATAAACGTTCTTTTCGTGAAAGTCGCTGCCCCCTTTATCGATAATAGCATTAGACAAAAGTTTAGTATAACATTATAAAGTCTGAGTTTAAAATAAATGGAATTAGTGTAAATTAACTTTTGAGTTTAAAAAATTAAAGCTAAAATTGGTTATAGACGCGGCGATTTATTGTGTCAAAGGTGCACAATTGAGTGCTAGCGTTGTGTTGGCCGTGTAATTGACCTTATTATCGCTTTGCTTTTTTGGACACAAGCGTTTAATAAACATTGATATAACTTACTTGGTACATACTCTGCGTGAAACATTTTTGAATTTCCATCGGGATAAGAACTGCCAACCTCGCTAATCAGCCCTGGGCTTACCCCTGTTTGGGAAAACCTGTCAGAGAAAGCATCGCTAAAAGTTCCAGGATCCATATCGCACCTCCAAACACACAAATCGCCTTTAGCTTAATACTTAACGTCTTTTTCGATGGTACCTGGTACAATATATATATATATTTTCTTTGGTGCAGGTTTGGTATACAAAACTACGAACCAGACACAGCTACAATTTTATAAATACCTTCTTTTTTCTTTCTTGAGCCTTTGATGTCATATAAAGTGGAGGATTGAAAATAAATATATCAACTAAATATAATGCGTAGTCTAGGTATAAGATAAATGTTTTTTGTTTTGGGCGGTTTTCTTCCTTCTTTTTTTACTTTTTACTAGCTAGACAATAATAATATAATAATGATACTATAAAAATATGCGTTAAAAATGCTGACTCGATTAATCGATAGCTTTAGGATTAAAAGTAGAAAATAGTTGAGTAGAATTGGGGTGGTTGCAACAATTTATAGTTCTCTTCCTGAGAATCATCAGTTTGGATTAGTCCATCAGCGTTTTAAAATTAGCTTTTATTACACAAAATTATAATTTATTTACATCCCTATTATAGTTTGAACAATTTAAGCGAATATTAGTAATTTCAGCTATATGGTTTATAATTCAGCTTCTGACTTTGCTCCCTATTTGTTGCAAATGTTTTGTGAATTTCCTTGAGGCTTTTCGATAAAAATAATACCTCCAATACAAATAACAAAACAAGAGTAGAAGCAAAAGTGCAAATAAAAGTGGAAAATGGAAAATAGAAAGTTGCAGATTACCTTCATTAGCTTACCCAAACTGGTACATACAGGTTAATCTCACAACGAAAGCATTTTGTGCATTAGACCTTTTCTTTTTCCCTCAAAGACGAGTATGTATTATTTTACTCGTAGGTCTACTTGTTCGTTTTGTTTGGCTTTATACCTTGATTATCTCGGTCAATCTCCGCAGTAGCATCTGCGTTTAATCTAAAGCTATATTGTACTATGGTTGCATGTATGCATGTATGCGTGTATGCTGTTGACCCTAATAACAATAAATAAATGTGATATAAATTATATTGGTTTGGTGTTGGTACAGGCATTGATACTCTGATATTGATACTAATATTGATACTAATATTGATACTGATACTGATACTGATATTGATATTGATACTGATATTGATAATGATATTGATATTGTTGGTATTACAAACATATTTCATTTGTTTAGTGAACTTTTTCTTTTTACTGCTTTAATTAATTATTATTTTGATTGTACAAGAAAATAGCTTAATACAAATTTTGTTAATACAATTTACCCCGAATTGGTCTGATTAAACCAACTTGGCCTAAGTCATCACTGTTTTTTATTTGGATTTGATTGACCACACTGATACTCAATCCAATGAGCATCAAAAAAATGCAGAGAAAGAAAACTTGAATCATTATATCACAAAGCTATTATCATTAACACTATTTCTATGAACAATCCTGCTACTCTTGGGTGTTGTGGTTTATTCAGCTCTACTTCTCTTCAGCCTGAAACTATTTGCCACAAGGCTTGTGTTAGAGGCCACTTCAAGAGCTGCATCATCTTTTATATAAATTAAAAATAGGACAGTTTCCTTGAGGTCATAAATAGGCAGTATCGACACTTATTACAAATATACAATCACACTATATTTAAATTTAGCCATTTGAATTTCAGGCCACGTATCAAATATGTACAACACTACAAATATATACAAGGGTTTGCTTGATTTGGCACTGCCCGTACAACACGCGCTTTGCTGAAAACTGTCATCATCAACCTCTCTGCTCTCGACTACTTTTTTAGCATTAGGATTGACATTAGTAATTATTTTCTCTTACCAAAACACAATATAAATATCGACCAAGATAGCTCCACTTAATGTAAATGGCCCACCTTCAGTGCTGTTTTGATTGAGCTCGGGAATTTTCTTGCACTACTGCTTCCAAACCTAATTTAGATTATGGATTGAATTTCTTAGCATTTCGCTGATTTCAGGCAACTTTTTGTGAAATATCAAATATATGTTAAATTGCTAAATTAGCCTGTAAAAATGTTGAAAAGAAAAAAAAACACAAACAGTTATAATAATAATTGGCTTTTCTTTTATTTATTTATTTATTTATTTTACTGAAATCTGGCTTTTCTTTTATTTCTTTTATTTTATTTCTTTTCTTTTCTTTCTATTTTATTTCATTTCTTAATAAGCGTCTTTTAAGTTGATGGATTTTTTTTTGATTTTTGTTGGTAGATTTTTGTTCTAAAGCAAGCTGATATTAAGGTTTTTTTTCGATTAAAGTTTGTATCAACTCCTTATTGTTGGTAATTTTCTCACAAACTAGAACTGGCAATGGCAAGCAAGGCGTGTTTTAATTAACAAGTCCAAATGTCAAATTCTAAATCTAAATCCAAACCCAAACTCAAAACACGTTGATTAAGAAAGCCAGTCAACCAGATAAATAATAGTTGTTTTATTTCTCTTTTTTTGTCGTAAGTACTCTTTTTTTTATTGAAGATAGTAAATGTTTCGGGTAAGCTTATCTTTCTATTTAAGCTTGTAAAGCATTTCACAAATCCAAATAAAGATCATATTCGTCAGTAAAAAAAAAAGAACAAAATTAAGTTCGCTTTAGGAGTTCATTTAATTTCTAAAAATACGCACAAAATTTCAATAAAAAATAATTTGCACAAAATAATAACAATCATCTAAAAAGAACAGCTTAATTCGGTAAGTTTAGTATTGTATGTTTTGTTGTGTTGATTCTATTTCCAATAAAACCACATAAATAAATTCAATAATAAACTAAATAAACGACATTTGTTCCATCATTTTCTATCATCATCATCACTACCTGTTACCACTATTGTAGCCTGTCTACTTGGCTTAGAAGCACATTACATTGTGTTGATTCTCTGCGTATGCGATATCATAGGTCTTTCTTGGGGATATGGATATAGATGCTCTAATATGTTACTTAATATATTAAATTTGGTTTACAATAACACTAGGTTTATGCAAACCCATTGCTTTGCACAAACAATCATTTAATGACCCCACCCTGAATAGACTTCAGGTACCTTTGCTTTTGGCAAGGAAAGGTCTGCAATAACCATATCTTACTAATTGCTAGGCACAACATCTTTTGCGATGATTATTGACAAGCCCAAAAGGCTTGATACATAGCTCACGCGCCTACTCTGCCATCAATGCTAACCAGTACTTAACTCTCCCGCCATAAATCTCATATGACTATAACAGTTCATTTAAACCCACCTCACTCACTACTTTTATCCTATTATTTTCGACTAGCTTATCAAACAAAGCGTACATACCATAGGTTAACCAAGCCATATCCACCAGGATCATTTACGATTATTGTTCACGTATTTTGGACTATATACGTAAATTGTTTGCACTCAGTTACTTGCAAATCACACAAAGTGGCGCGTATTTTGGTAACTACAGTTGTGCTTCTTGGTTGTGTCTAGCTTGTGGTTAACTCTAAGGTATGGGCAACTGTTAATTTTCTACAACGGTTAGCTAGATAGTTAACCAAATAAATAGTGTTGTGTTGGGTTGATAATCTTTCAAGAGTGAAATCAATCAGAATCCAATAAAAGTTCGGTGTCTGGGAATTTGCTCATGCGAAAAGGTATTTACAAGCTGTAAAAGTTGCTAATTCCCGATTCCCAGTCTTAATTAATTTATTTATTTATTTGTGGTTTATTGGCAATAGAATCAACACAACAAAACAATTAACCAAATAAAATAAAGCAGTCAATCCTGTTCAAATAAAAATAATATAAAAGCACTTTGAATTCCAAATCTGCAATTCTTGTTAAACAAAAATGACGAAATAGGAGTCGAGAAGCTTGATTTCTAAATGGCAACTATATTTATTTCACAGAGCTAGATTTCAATTAAATTTTGGCCTGAAAAGCGTTGATTAAAAACTGAATAATTACAGTTTAATAATTCTCAATGAATTAGACGTGATTTAAGGTGTTTTGTATTTTGCCAACAGGTGATTGACTAAATTATTGCCTTTCCTTTTTTATTGAGATTTACTAGTTTGAACAAACTATTGCATCTCAAGTTAACACAAACTTCTTGCTGGCAAACATTTCTCTCTGTGTCAGTTGTTACGAGTACCAATTTCAGTTTGCTAGGTTGGTAAAGACAAAAGTAGTCGAGTAAAAATATATTACCAAATTATTGTAACCTATCTCTACTGATCTGCGTAACAAACACACAAGTATACCGATACATCGATGCCAATAAAACATATAAAAGTGCATAATCAAGTTTGTAAAGGGCTGTATTAGCCAGAAAAACACAACTACAAATACACTTAGCTATGTGTTCTGTCTGGTGAGATGCTGGTAAAAAAAACAAAAAACTATCAACCTATTCAAGCTCATGCTTCTTGAACAGTCTGTAGGCTTTATTTATTGCACCCTTACTCTTGAATACGTATGTATTGATACAGCTCAATTGTTTCTGACAGCAAGTGCAAGGCAATTAGACTATAGTTTAGCTGGAACTGACGCGCTACAAGCTATAGATTACATCACAGTGGTCAATTTAGTGTCATTCTAGCAATCAACTGGTAATCTGTGTTCAATGTGACAAATTAAACGGGGTTTCAATTGCACCCTTGCCGTATCCTTTGTTTTATAACACGTATTGGCGTTATCGTATTTGAGATGACACGTACGCCGATAATATATAGCATTGGACCAAATGTTGGAGCATTGACACAAAAAACACATACAATTCTTTGCTTAGCTAAATTTTAAAGCTGTTAAAATCCGAGTAACCAAGGCTTTGCTTATTTAGTGCAGTATATTGTTCCCTCATGAGACTAGGCTAAATAAGAAAAATTTTGTTCAAATGAAAAGCAAAAAAAAAAAAGCAACTACTAACTTGTGTCGATTCTAGCGAAGGTCGTTTTGTTGTTTTACCGCGTAAATTCCTGAAGGTAAAACGGTTTATTTAGGATAATAATAATA
Source organism: Capniomyces stellatus (assembly GCA_001661515.1). Lineage (NCBI taxonomy): Eukaryota > Fungi > Kickxellomycota > Harpellomycetes > Harpellales > Legeriomycetaceae > Capniomyces > Capniomyces stellatus. Next base: position 674,427 of record LUVW01000013.1, on the reverse strand, counting down.
GATGTTAGGCAAGTCGGATAAAACAAGAAGTATAGATATCTGTGAAATTTATGAATAAATTTATGAGCAAAATTTCAGTAATAACAAAATTTTATGAGCAAAGCTTCGAGACTGGCCTTATGATCACGTTGCAGTCCAAATCGGGGTTTGCTGGGATTCGATTGAAGCTAGAACAGGCATTGAATAATTTTGGATTTGATTTTTTAATATTACCGAACCCCACACCGATGTTTACAAATTCTTTGGGTAGTTCCAAATGATAATTGCGCAAAAGGTTCGGTATCACAGTAAAAATCTCGATCAATGCTAAATTACGCCCTGGGCATATACGCACTCCAAAAGAAAACCCCATTACATTTCTTTGTAGCAACTCACCCTCCGCTCCCATAAATTGATCAGGATTTAATACGTCAGGGTCAGACCAGAAAGAAGCGTTATTTTGAGTGCCATATATAGATATATTTATGTCAACACCTTGTGGGACTTGGAACCCGGAAATTTCTACTCCGTCTGTTCCGCTTTCTCTGGGAAAATTCTCACCAGCAACCGACATGAGCCTAATGCTTTCGTAAACTGTGGCCACCATATACGGAAGCTTTCTTTGCGCCTCTTGGTATCTGATCAGTTGTATTTTGTCTGGAAATACATCTCTGACCTCACGAGTCACCCTTTTATAAACTTCAGGATACAAAAGGTAAAACTGGATTAGCCATGTCATTGTGTTGCTGGTGGTATCTACTCATGCATTCATCATAACAATTGTCTCGGATATCAGCTCAAATTCTGACAATTTTTTCCCATCATTGTTTACTGCATCCATCAATATTTGCAAAATATCCTCTTTGAAATCTTTTTTTTTTATTGAAATTCTTTGAAATCTTTTTTGTTATTTTTGAGTCTGTCCCTCCTTTCGTTAATCGAATCCAGCGTAAATTTAATCAATTTCTTTCTGTTTTCAAAGTCTTGGTTGAAAAAAAACGGGAGAAATCTAGCAAAAGGAATTACTCGGCCCTAAAAATATAGCAAAAGCACCATCCCCTTATCGTGTTATTTTTGACAAGCTACTGTTCTTTTACAACGGCGATCAAATAGTACAAGTATATCCTATTAAACTAGCCAATAATCCAACAGCTGTGTGCTTTTTTTTTTTTGCTATATGCTTACCACTATTGCAACTCTCATAGTTGAATTAACCCACTCAGTTATGGGGTGTCCGTCATTTTCAATGGCATTAAACGATTTCCCATAGGCAAGAATACCAATTATGTCAGCTGTTGCATGTTGAAAACACCTGTAGTAATTAAAAGTAAGCGAACCGCGACCCGATGCAATCCCTTTGTCCAGCTTCTCCATTAGCTTTACTATTCCAGAGTCCACTATAAGATTTTCCAAAGCCAACAGCCCATTTATCGTGAAAACACTTCCAATTTGACGTCTCTATAATATCCAATAAAATATGACTTTTAAAGAGTATGCTACATTATAGCATTCATTAATGATGATTGCTTTAAATGTAGCGCCCGTGCGTTTTTCTTACTTTCATTCGGTTAAACACTTCGTCTCTTGTTGTAAAAATGTTATTTATCTTGATATCGTTGTTGTAAAATGCGGTTTTTCTGTATCTATAGCTTGAAAGTATTTTTTTTAGCCTCTTTGGTGTCAGACACAAGTAATGATTTTGGTCCTACAAATTTGACGGTATATAAATTACACTTAGCAGTATATTCAGTGGTATACTCAGCAGTATGTCAATGTCTGGGAATATGAATACAAAAGTCCAACTTTCGTTAAACAGGGGATGTTTACCTAACCTAACAACATTTCCATATTTAGTCCTAATGCTATTGGAAAATCCTATTATTTTTCCAGAAACAGAAGCAATGTAGTATGGCAATGACGTGAACCGGGCCCACCAAGGTCCAGGTATGGCTCGCAGTGGATCAAAGAGATAGGCGTATATCACCTACGCATAATGAATGTAAACTCCAGTTAGCCGATTAAGCTATGGTTTATGTACCAAATTCAACATGGCTTTATAGTAAATTAGTTAAGATTATCAAACCCCAAATAGGCAAACAGATTTATTATTATACGCTAGACATTGTTGATATGCAAAATTACTTTTATCAGTGAATATGACACTAGGATGCGAGTAAGCACCGTCATATATGGCAGTTTTCTAAGAATGCCGACCGCCACCATTGTTGCAAATCCAGATATGCGCGCTTTGAATTATATCGTTTGTCTGCTATGTATTTAAAAATTAAAAGCTAAAACGAATTAACGAACTACTTTTTAGCCAAAAGTAATCGTTATCTTTCTTAATATCAATAATAATAAAACCCAAAAACGAGTTTAAAAAAGGAAATAGAGTCCTTACCAGCCAAATTGGTATTAGTAAAAAAATGCTAGGGATACTAGTGGTACCTAAAAACACGTTGACTGTGCTTGACCTTCCACTTTTTAATTTTGCAAGCTTGAAAATATTTTTGGGTTTCCGGCTAGTCAATTCACTTGGTTGCGAGCAGAATATATTAAGCTTTACTTGTATAGCTGTGTATTTTTTAAAGATAAAAAAACAAAAGATCAGTACGGGTTTTTACAATGGGTTTGGGATTTTGGAAGTTTAAATAGGTTCTGTGATTGTGTCTTGAGGTGTTGAACTGTTTGTTGTTTGTAGTGTGTCTAGTCGGACATGGAGTTTTATCATATTATGTTATGTTAACCGCAAATTTTGGGAATAAAAGAAGCAAATTCCGTGATTAGCAGCGATGTTTTTTTAGGCCATCTTCATCAACATCAATATACTTCTTGTTGTGTTCCACTATTATCTTGCTTTTTGTTCTGCTTTGTTTTTGTTTTTGTTTTTGTTTTTGTTTTTGTCTTATAAATTATACCCTTTAGGTTGTGGTCATTAACATTAGCGCTTCAAGCAGTTTCTTAAAGTAAGGGGATATGCGCTTTCATGATAGTATGGTACAAGTTTACAGCGTGATACACCATGATTTAAAAAGTGATATAGTCAATACTAGTGGTATTACGCCAAATTGGAGAACAGATAAGTCATAAATAGAATATGGCAGCACGCAAATACAATACATGTAGCATGTATCCACGTCCAAAATTGTGTTGTGGTAGATCACTTAACAGCCATTATGACGTCCAAAATTGTATAATGCTTTTTGGTAGCGCTAGCTAAGGGTTGGCCATTGGCTGGCGAGACAACTTTATTTTGGGGCGGGGGTATTATATTGTGAATCATGGTAATTTTATCTTTGGTACTTTAGCTCTGGGTTTGGAGATCTAATTATTGCTGCCGACTGAGGTATTTATCTGCTTTTAAAAAACTACGCCGATTATTTCCTCTTTATTCAATTCCTATATAATATTTCCTAAAACGCATACGCTGTCAAAAAATGTTTGGCATATTATTTCGTATCCAGACGACTTTACGCTTAGCATCAATGTTATATTTGATCTTTTTTGGTGGTTTATAATATATACCCAAGTATTAAGTCCAACTTTGCGGTTTGGAAACGACCAAAGAGATTCAATACCAAAATTTCAAGCTATAAAGCAAGGAAATAAACTAAATTTTAAACCAATCAAAAAGTAAGCCAATTCTCTGTTTTATTGAATTGTAGTCGATGCTTTTTATGTGGATGTGGGCTTGATGTTGGCGGAAAAGAAAACTTTAAAACAGCGCAGCTAACGCCAATTGACTCTAAAATTATTTAAATTTTATTTTCAAACAGATTGGAACACGTAAGCAATATTTGAAAGTGTTACAATGTGACTCAGCTTAAGATAATCACCTACTTGGATAGGTTTAAAACGATTTAGCAGTTTATTATTACTGTTTTTATTGAAATGGTAGTTTATTATTCATTTATTTACTATTGGCAGTTTATTACATTTTTTTCTCCTTTTTATCAGTGTAACTACATTTTTCTTGAATTGGGTTGACTTGGATTATACCTTTAAGAGCTAAATTAGGTATTCAGAAAAAACAAATAAGAGTTTCAGATATTAAAATTACCCAACTAGATCAAGGTATTGGGATATTAACAGCAGCTTTAATAGATGGTGTGAATGATAGGCAACTCGGAATTACTTTATGATCTGCAGTAAATGTCCTGTTTTACACAGGGTCGTGGGTTTGGCACATTTAAATATTGATGCATATATAGCGCCGTTGTTGTTATAATGGGTAGACATCAATATACTAAGTACTTATTTGTCCGGATAGAATATATCTCCAAGAAAAGAATCGAAAAAGGTATTTACGCATTGCGCACTAGACATGACCTTGATAGTATCGCTACTACTATCTACCATTCTTCTCTTGACGGGCAAAACATCACGTTCAACTTCATAGCGACAGAGTTATTTGTTTAGGAAAGAAACTCTGCCTCCTTAAAAAACGTCACTGGAAAATCACAATAAACTACAAAAATCCAATAAACAGTTTCAATAAAAGAATTCAGTTAGCTGTGCCAATTTTTATTTATTGAGAACCGAGCCAAAACTCATGTATTAGTTTTTTTTATTGTGGGATTATGCTTTTTTTATTCATGTTAAATTGAAGGCTTTATTAGCCTGTAGACTTTTCATGATAAGTTAGGTCGATTGTGACTGAAAGAAAAAAGTCGAGACTACTTATTAGACAAAACTACTTGTTAGACAATTCTACTAATTATACAGAGCCACCTGTAATATAAGACTACTTGTAAGACAGGACTACTTATAAGACAAGAACATCACTGGCCAGTTTTGAAGTAGCACTAGCGTCAAACATCGAAAAAAACTCTTTTCGATTGTCGATCTGCTTAAAAAACGACAATTCTTACAACAAGGAAAAAGTCACAACAACACTTTTTTTTCAGCAAAATATTAGCTCTGAGCAGCTTTATCAAATCCCTCAGTCTATTATATAAAACATCAAGGCGATACTAGCGAGTAAATGTGTAGATTTAAGATGTAATTAGCTCATCATCGGTCACAATAGTAATAAACCGAGCTAGTAATTAATCGATTAATCAATCAACTAAAACACCGCAAAGCAACCACAGATGTGTTATAAAGTATATAATACCATTAAACAAAAGATTTCTTAATCTGGACTGCCTTTGTTGCTCTAGATTTTGTATTTTGCTTTCTATGTATACTTTTTTTTAACTAGCTTTGTCCAAAAATCAAACTTTCTGTAAAAAAAAAACATTAAACTCTGAATTTCATTAAGTCAAGATTTTATAAAGATAAGCTCGTTAAAAATCGGGTTTGTTTTAATCAATGTTCACTTCATCTGATTCCAAATTAGGTAACATTTAAGTTTGAGTTGTCTTTTCGATGACTAGACTCTAAAGTTTTCTTAGCATGGGGTGGAAATATATCAGCTAAAAGACAACTTGAAAGTTTATTAACGACAATTTTGTTGTTTTATTACTTTCTTGTAATTGCATTATTTGTGCTGGTTGTTTGAAAGCAAATTAGAATTTACATAATACCTATAGCTTATAGGCTTAAAAAAAACAACGCGAGTGTCCAAAAGCGATGTATCTTTTTTAATGGAAATCAAACATTGCAATTAGTCACAACTAGTGGTCAGATTAAAATATCTAAAAGTATCAGTGGTGGATGACATTTTAGAAGGTTTTGAGAGCTAGCCAATACGTATTTGGCTTAGTGGGTAAGTTGGAATCCGTGTTAAAAAAAATTCGAGTTATGTAATCAAAAGCATTGGACTATTTTTAATATTTTATTTTATTTGTGTGATTTATTGGCGACAGAATCAACGCAACAAAAATTATTTTTAATGTTTTTGTAAATATTCATTATTCACAAGGTTGATTTTCGGCCTGTACTTGTGTTGTGTAGTCGAAACCTTTTGTTTTTGCTATGTTAGATTTGAAGTAAACATACGTTCAAGCTCAAAACAAATAACTATAATTTAAATTAATGAGAAGTTTAGGCAAAATACGGGACCGGTGTACATAATAGAGTTTAAAAAAACATTTTATAGAGTTAGTAATTAATTCAATATTTGGCAAATTTTTTAAGCCGAAATTTTTTTATTGCGTTTATACTTCCATTTTAGTCAACATTTGTGGAAAAGTAATCCTTTGTACTTGGAATGTGTCAATAAAAGCAACAGGAAATAAGGCTCTGATTTGTTTATTTCAACACTTTGCGTTTGATAATTAATAAAAAGACATTGGCATAATTAAACCTGAGATAAATCGTGTTTTACAAGATGAGAAGAAATCCCAGTGTGTCATGGTAGTCAAATGTTAAGGTTGTTTATAAAGTTAGTCGCAAAAAAAAAGGTATAAATATGGCTCCTAAAGGGGTGTATCAAAAAAATATCAGCAGTTGAAATCACAAAGAGGAATATATAACACCTCAAGTTTATATCCATCGTTAAATCAGTACAATAAAATGAACTACCTAAAATCAGCTATTATTCTCTCGCAACTTGTTGTGTCGGCATACAGCCAACAGCTTGACAAAGACCTGGAAAACAACGCCAGTTGGGCCCATAACAAGACAATGGAGTACCCAGACTACTTCAAAAATCTGGCTGCCAGCCAAGACCCAAAGGTTCTATGGATAGGTTAGCACTAGATTGGATGTCATTGGCTGCTGTTGCCAACGTTGTACATTGCTTGTGTATGGGGCTATTCTATGCATATTCAATAAAAAATGGATTGTATGTACTAACTTAGGGTGTTCCGATTCAAGAGTAGATCCTGAGGTCGTTGTTGGTGAAGGTAATTTTTTCTTCTTCTTGATCTCCTTGCTTTTACCAACAGTGTTATTGCCTAATTTATACTGAAGTAATATAATGTTGTGCAATACTTTTAGATCTCGGCCATTTGTTCACACACAGAAATATTGCCAACCAAGTGTCAGTAACTGACGACAACTCGTTGTCTGTTATCCAGTACGCTATGGAGCATCTGAACGTGACAGACATTGTTGTGACGGGTGAGTAACATGCGGAATGCAGTTTAATTCAAAATTGCGCGGTGGCATTCAAGTGAAAAAGCAAATATTGTATTTTTTTCATCACAGATAAGAGCTATATTGTCACAGAAAACCAACAGTAAAAAACTAACTCTGTATATATTTGATTTTGCGATTTAGGCCATACCCACTGTGGTGGAATCAAGGCCATTGTTGAGCATGATGAGCTTGAGGGGTCATTGAAAAACTGGCTAAAACCAATCCACAGGCTGTACCTTGAAAACAGAGCTGTAATTTCAAGTGAGTAGCTATTACACGCAAAATACGTATATATATATAGTACTCATCATTAAGGCACGAGTCTGAAGAAATATATATGAATTGGTTTGAAATAATGAAGCTGACAAATTTGGTACTTGTTTGTGTTTGATTTGTACGTAGAAATTGCCGAAGAGAACGACAAAGTGACATACTTGAGTGCTTTGAATGTAAAAAGAGTGGTGAACATTATTAGAGATTTGGAGTACGTACAAGAGGCATTTAAACACAACAAGCTCAAGTCCATCCACGGCTGGATGTTTAGACTGGATGATGGCATAATCAAAGACATAAACGTCACAGTATCAGCCGACAACTATAGCCACCACTAATTTTAGGAATGCACTTTATAAACCCTTATTTCAACTGACAAATACCATTATTCAATAAATAAACAAAGAATTTATCAACAAAAAAGAAACGAGGAACTATAATATATTTATTGAATTCGAAATTATATCCGAGTAATTTGTTATTACTACACCCAATCAACAACAGACTACTACTACTCTATAAACACTATAAACAGTATTTATAAATGTAGACAAAGTGTGCTCTAAATAAATCTGCGTAAAAGCTTTATAAAATAAATTAATTTGCGTCGTCAAATTCTGCATCGGCCATAACAAAAAACTCGTCTTCTTGGGCTATAAAAACAAACAAAAATAGTTTAGTATGGTCTACAAACACCAAAACAGGTGTATACCAACCACGGTAACAAAGCAACAATAAAACAACACTTATGAAATAGTAATAATAATAATAGTAAAAATAATAGTATTAATAAATTTTAAAGTGGGTACCGTTCTCAATATTGCTATTCGAGTTGGAGTTGAGTGGCTTGGATTGTGTGATATCGGAATCAATCGAGTTAAGACTTTCTTCGTTTTCGGTGATGTTAGACGAGTCAAGTGACAGGATAGTTTTAATGTTTTTCATAAGGCTGACACGTTCGTCGATGGAAATTAGGCGGCAATCATGAGGCAAGGACTTTTTCTCCATTGCTGAGCTTATTTTGTTTCTGATCTCAACAAGTAGATCGTTTTTCAAGTTTCTGTGTATTCCTATTTCAACCTGGAGTTTTGTGGGTGTTGTTTGTTCGTTTTTGTTTTTTTCTGTTGGATACAATGAGATGTAACGGAACTTGTTTGGGAAAAACTATAGTTGTGGTTTGTATAGACATTTGTATATGTTAACACAAAATTCGTCAAAATTCAAAATTCAACTTTTTTTCATTTTTATTTTTTATTTAGAACTTTTATCCAAAAAAAGGAGGGGGTTGTTGTACTTTATTATCATTATAACTAGAGATGCTTACCAAAGTGTAGTTTAAATCGACCAACAAGTCAAACTTTTCTTTTTCTAAATCTTTGGAATCACCAGTAGATTCAGCGATATTTTTTTCCAGTTTTTTTAAAGCACCAGTAGCGGTTTTTCTGTCTACAAAGTATATGCGTCGAATAATAATAGTCAGTATGAAGCAGTGTAGTTGTTGTTGGTAAAACACAAATATACATGTATAGTTGGTATATATATTAAAAAGGTACCGAAAAACTTGATTCTGTGGTAGCGAGTTGCGTTTGCTTTTTCAAGATTGTTGGATTCAAACTGGGCTTTTAGTAGGTTTAATCCCTTCTCCTCACGATCAAACTCAACCAATTTGACGGCATCAAGGTCCTTCTACAGAAGACGGGTTACAAATATGTTGTGTATTTATATTAGACATACTGTTGTTTGGTCGTTTATATACCGAAAAAAACAAATAGGTAGGTGCATTCATGTGTGTATGCAAACGTACCTTGTTCTTCAGACGGCTGATGTCGCGTAGTCGTTTTTTTATCTGGGACAGGTTCTTTGGAGCCTGTTTGTTGCTGTTGGCATCTACTTTCCCTTTATTATCTTTCTTGTGTTTGTTTGTATTTTTGTTCTGGGAATGTGGCCTATTGATGTACGTTTATATTATTATTCAGAGGTATACTTGAATAAAGAGGCGAAAGAGTGAAAGTGGGGTTTACAAAAACAAGTGAGAGACAGTCCAAAGCAAGTAAATAAAGCAGAGCAGTGATCCTATTATTGCTTTAGATTAACATTGAATGAGTTTTTACCTGGTATATGGCTTATTTGGGCGGTTGTTCTTTTTATCGAATGAGGGCTTCATAGTTGGTTACTATACTTTGGTTTGGTCGCTTTAAATTGTTGGCGGTTAATTGATTGAATCGCAAAGTATCGCCGTTGTTAATGTTGTCGTGTTTTATTTTTATAGTTGGGATATATCTGTAGTTGAAGTTTTGGATTCAGAAATATCAGAGATCGCAGGAGCGAGTAGTAAAAAACGAATAATAATAAAAAGTTTTGGAATTGAAATGGTAAAGATTTTCTTCTTTATATATATATATTTTAATATTTTTATTGAACAGAGAATTCTGAAATCAAATTCAATTAGATGGAAAAAAAAATTGATTGATTAATTGAATCAAAATGGAAAATTATTTCACCCAACATTTAAAGTAGGTGATATAACTGACTTTTGGAAATAAGAGGAATAATAACCAAAAAAAGAGAATAAAGGAAAAAGGAAAATAAAAGAGTTTGGTTGTTAACTAGTAAAAAATAAAGCTGGGATTGTTAATTTGGAGAGGCGAAATCACAGTTTAAATAATGGATGATTAAAAAAAAAGCAAAACAAAGTAATGGTTGGTTAGGAGAAGGGGAGTAAATAAGAGATAGAAAGAATAAAGTAAAAGTCTAAAAAGCAAAACTTTAAGAATTATTGGCACTATTGTCTTTTGGTTTATAACCCAAAGATTCAAGAGATTTCAAAATGGACTTTTTAGAATCAATTTTAGAGAGCTGGGAGTCTAGCAAGAACTCGCCAGCAAGATGTCTTTTTTGGAGGGTTTCAATCTGTCGTAACTTTTTTTTTAGGCCCAAGATCTTCTTTACAGTTTCGCTGGGGCCGTTGGGGTCGGCGGGGAGTTCGGGGCTTGAGGGCTTGCTTTGGGGTCTGGAGGAGATTGGAGTGGATGAGGCAGATGTTCTATCAAGGATTTGGGGGGATGTTTGAAGCGATCTGTTTGCGGGGGAGGCAGCAGCAGCAGAGAGAGCAGGGGAGGGGGAGGTGGCAGGCTTTCCGTTGGACTTGGGGTTTAGCCCAGATGGGGAGGCAGGTTTTGGAGAGGCATCGGACTTTGGGGACTTCTTTTTGGGTTTTTTGGGGGGCTGTGGTGGGGGAGCGCCTGGGACGTATCTGTCGGGATTTGTGAGGGAAGACCTGGGGGAAAAGTTGAGTCTATCTGAGGTCTTTTGGGACATGGATCTGGTGGGCTCGATGTGGTTTGGATTTTGGTTTCTTGCGTGGGGTGGGCGGTAGGCGCCAACGGGCTTGGATGAGGAGGCGGCGGCTTTGTCGGATGAAGAGCTGGAAATCATTTTGGAAACGTCGGCAGGCAGCTTGTCAAGAGCAGCACGCTGTGGGTACAGGGATGCGGGGGCAGGTTTCCACTGAACGTCGTAGAGTTCGTTGATTTCATGGCTCTGAACCAGAGAGCCGGAATAGTGCCAGATCTTAAACCCATTGTCAACCCTCAGACGCGGGCTCAAGGTGGCGGCCAGCAGGTACCTGCCACAGGGGCTCCATTCGCAGGCTGACGAGCCGTGTGCGTTGATGTTGGCTACAATCTTTCTTTTCTGGACATCCCACAGGTCGATTTTGCCGGAAAGATTTCCAAAGCCAGCAACAGCAAGAACTCTTCCCTGCGGGTTAAACCTGATAATGTTTCTTGGTTCAATTCCAAAGCTGAAGATTTCATTGGCCCGGTGGTTGAACAGGGACGTTTTGGCAGGCATAAATCCATACACCACAACAAACTCCTTTTCAATTGGGTTCCAGGAAACGTCATGGATTGGCCCCTCCTTGTCCAAAATCACCCGGCAGTCAAAGTTTCCACCAGTGGTCATGTAGTAAAGATTGGTTTCTCCATAGTAGCTTTTTCCCGAGTTGTCCACCTCCGTGTGGGTCAGAATAAGCAGCGCTGTGCCCAGATTGTGCCAGATAAAGTCTACGGTCTCTGCCTTGTAAAACGACTTGTTTGCCACCGGCGTGTTGAAGCTGCCCAGCCCAAACATACGCACTACTGCTGGCGCCCCTTTACGCTCAGGCACAAACACCGCTACTGCCGGCGACTTGCCCTTCGATATCGAAAACGACCGAAGCCCTTCCACATGTAGCTGCATGTCCGCCGCCTTTGTGCCAAGTCCCTCGCCAGGCTTGTAGAAGTTGACTGTGTTGGTAACCATTCGTGCAAGATAGCTTTCGTCCTCTGTCCACTGCAACGCCCAGTTCTTTGCACTCTTCTGCGTAAACTCCCCCAGAAACTCTCCTGTCAACGTCCGGTATACCTTCAGGTTCTTTGGCCCCTCGCTTTCCTCTGTCTTCACAAACCTCTCCCATGTCATCAAGTAGCTTCCTTGTGGCGAAAATCCCAGTTCAATCACCTTTCCATTCTCAATCTCGGAAACTACCTCGTTGCTCTTTGCTGATATTATCGTCACCTTGGTTGCTGACGCACTTGCTATGTACTCGCCATTCGAACTGTACTTTATATACTTTAGCTCCGGCTCTGGCTTTTCAAGACTCTCAACCTTTCCGCTCAGTGGTGGCCCCTTAAATATACCGTAATCCTTCAAAGACCGATCTATTTAAACCAAACATTTATTCTTCTTTAATACCTCCCGCTATTCATTCATCTTTGTGTTTTTTTTCCTTTTTTTTTCTCTCTCTCTCTTCTATACTCTCCCTTCTAAACTCTACACTCTATTCATTATTCTTTTCTTTATTTTTCTGTTTTATTTTTAAAAGCATCTTGTTTTTTTTCCCAACTTACATAAAAAATACGTAGGATTTGTATCTGTCATTTTGTCTTTACTCTTGTTTAATCTCAACCTTTCACGCTTAACCGCTTTGCTTTACTTTACTTTTGGTAGCAACTCTTCCTTTTATTTTTATATTGTACTTATCAACCTAAAATTTCTCAAGATTACAGTTCAAAGTACTTTTTTTTTCTTCTTCTCTCTTTCTTCTCTTTTTCGTAAACGAGAATGCTGTGATACCTTTTTCAATTATTTAAAAGTGGGAAAGAGTTTATGTGAGTAGAAAAAAAAAGTGATCTATTAAACAATAATAATCTCAAAACTAGTAAGTGAAATCAATAAATGTATAAAATAAAATTAGATGAATCAAGTTGAATGCTTGATGAATCTAGGAGCAAAGAGAATAAGCTGCTTTGAGTATATCTATACTCCCTTCTTATTTTGAACTTTACGCAACCTTCGTTTTTTTTTTCTTTTTATTATTTTTCACCACACAATTGACTTTATTTTTTTATTTTGTAACTTAATACGTAATTGTTTGGAAATTTGGGACTTTAAGTTTTTTTATAATTTTTTTTTTTTTTCAAATTGATTTCTGTTTTTTTTTCATTGTACCATTTAAATTCGTTTATTTTATTTACTATTGTTTTTTTTTAGTTTTACTTTTACAAACTTTTACTTTGCGTAACTTTACTAAATAACACATCCAATGCTAAACGTAAAAATAAAAATTGAAAGTGAAAGTGAGGAAAAAATAAAAAAATAAAAATAACGGTATTAGCCTAGTTATCAAATAAAATGAGAGTGAGCTTTAGAAATGTAAAAAAAAAAAGGCTAAAAATGCTCATTGTTAACTTGCTTTTTGTTTTGTTTTTTATTATCAAGACAAGATATGAGTATTAAAAGAATTCAATTCCTTATAATTGAAAATCCAACATTAAACATTTGCTACACTTGCCATATACATATTACACCCCCACCCCACCCCCATTTTTTTTTTACCCAAACTAGCCAAGAGAAAGGGATATGAATATGAATATGGATTCTTGGAATAAACTTGACCAACATCATGTAGATATGTTGCTCACGAAATATACAACGCTGATATGAATATATAGCAAACCTAATTAAAAGCATGCACTTTGAGCAAAGAAACAAAGAATGGGGAAGGAGTAGTGTAGGTAAAGCTGGCATAGGATATAAACCCAAAAACAAAGAATGTTTAGGTGAGACATACCCACACTCTTTGCTAGACTTTTCACTCAACTTCCACTCGAATCATTTATACGACAAGACGTGTTGAAAAACACATTTATATTCACCTGGCTTAGTTGTGTTAAAAAAAGTTGGACACCATAGTTTGAGCTGGCTGTGGAGTAATATGAGTCATTCTTGATTGAATTAGCGTAGTGAAAGTCAAAGTAACAATAACAATGATAATGATAACGATGATAAATATAATCTTGGTTATTATTATAGGCTAGTTTTAATAATTTAAGAAAAAGAAATAGGAATAGGCTATAAATTTAAAGAGGTAAATGAAGAGTAGAAATTGAGATTGAATAAAACAAAAAAAAATGTTTAGTCGTCAGATAGCGATTTAAGTTCGGATTTTTTTGAAGTTGCAGCAACAATGTCGTCAACACGGAGAAGGAGACATGCAGACTAGATGATACATTAAACAGGTAGGATAGATAGTCAGAATCGGCACGTAAGACAAACAAACAAGTCGAGTAATCAATATAAAAGCAAGATAATTAATTTCAGTAATAAAAATTAAGATTAAAATTACAATTAAAAAAAATAAAGGAGATGTTTACCTCGATGGCGGTTTTGATTGTTTGGACTTTGACAGCCAATGGTTCCCAAATACCATAAGTCTTCATATCAACAACGGTTCCTTTGTCACCATCAACACCCCAGGTATGTTCTCCAGCAGAGTGCTTAGCACGCAAGTTTGTCAAAACCTTGATGGCATTCCCACCGCAGTTCTGAACCAATGTACGTGGAATGACTTCAAGCGCCTCAGCAACGCCCAGATATGGAAGCTGCTCAACACCAGTGATGTTTGCTTTGGCGTTTTGGGTCAACAGCACGGATACTGCCATTTCACTGGCTCCTCCTCCTGGACAAAGAAGCGGACGGATCATGACGTTACGGGCAACACACATTGCATCCTGCAAGTTACGGTCAATTTCGTTGAGTGTGTCCTTTGATGGCCCTCTTAACAAAATTGTGCACGCCTTTGGTGATTTGCAATCAACCAAGAATGTAAAGTACCTATTTTTAGTTTTTAGTTTTTAGTTTTTATTTTAGTTTTGTTTTATCATTTGTTAATGTACATTTACGTTTCAGTGTATTAAAGATAAAAATAAATACAGTCACTTTTGAATTAACAAATTGACTACTTTACATTCAACATCTGTTCACCAAAAGAATAAAAGTAAATGCAAAAAAAAAAAAAAAATCAAGTTCAAGATCAACTTACTCGTCACCAATCTTGCGAACCTCAAACAACCCACACTCTGTACCAACATCTGAATCTTTAAGCTGGCTAGCCGATGTAACAATGGTGGCACCTGTGGCTCGAGCAATACGGTTGTTATCCATCTTACGAACTCTGCGAATTGCTGAAATACCAGCCTTGACCAAGTAATGCTGGGCCAGGTCTAGGTTGAAAATTTGACAAACAGCAACATTATAACGGGTTTCATTTCATTTCATTTCATTTAATTTAATTTAATTTTGATTTTGATTTTGATTTGCTTACCAGAAACCCCTTTTTCTGTCAAAACCAAATCTGGCTTTACAGCTGCAATGCTATCACACAGCATCTTGATCTGTTCCTCTTCTATCTGCAGAATACGGTTCCAATCGCTCTCTTTGGTGAGCTCAATGTTGGTCTGACTCTCGTTTTTCTTGTATTCAAGTGGACAATCCAACAACACAATTCGTGGATTCTCAATTCTTCTTCTCATTTGCGGGTGAACCACATCCTTATTGAACATCACTCCTTGCAACACCATACTGTCTTCAATCTCTCCTCCTGGAACCTTTTCAATACGTGCATATCTCTTAATATCTATCTGTGCCTTTGACTGCCCTACTGTTTCTGGGAGCTCTGTCGCCACTGTCTGCACTGCTGTAAGTGCCAACCCACACATCAAGTCGTTCCATCTTGATACAAACTTTGTCCCAATTGATGACTTGATCAACGCCAACATTTCTGTTCTTGACGTCGTGTCCACTGGAATACTGATTGACTCCAGCATCTTCTCTGCATCATCCAGTGCCTTTCTATATCCCGCTAGAATCACAACTGGGTGGATGTGGCGCTCCAAAAATGGCGCTGCTACTGTAAGCATCTCTCCAGCTACATCATTTCAATTTCATACGTTTTATTTCTGTTTACTCTTCTCTCCCCTCTTATGTTCAAATATTGTCTCATATCTGTAAATAAAATTCAACCAATTCCCTGCCTCAATTCTACATTCATCTCTTTTTTTTATATTGATGTTTACATCAATACTTTTGAGTCAAACAACTTTGCTTTCAAATATTCTTTATTTTTCTTTCTCTTTCTCTTTCTTTTTATCTTTCTCTTAATTATATTAGCTCTATTCTTACCAAGAACGATCACTGATGTAGTCCCATCTCCTACTTCTTCGTCTTGAGTTCTGCTTAATTCGATTACGGATTTCGCTGCTGGATGTACAGCTTCGCACTCTCTCAGAATTGCATGTCCATCATTTGTCAATGTAATCCCTCCCATTGGATCCAAAAGCATCTTGAGCATAGCTCGTGGTCCCAGACATGTTCTTACTATATCTGCGATTGTCTATTATTTTTTTATTTTTTTATATTTATGAATTTCATGTTTAGGCTCGCTATCAACATCCCTCACATCACATTGCTGTCTAGCTTTCTCAACTTTTAACCACCTTGGACATCCCTTCCTCCAAATAATTTGATCAAGATGCCACATTTCAATGTACTACATTCACTTAATGTATATTACCTTGGCTGCTGTGATGTTGGACATGTGGGCCTTTGATCCCGACTCCCTCTGTTTATTGGTATCTACAATTATCAACAAATCATTTTAGTACTGTTTTGTCTCTTTTTTTATTGCCAAATTACGCTATAGATCTTCCTAGTGTATCAATTTAGCCCATCTTGTCGACTATTGCTATATGCTTACTTAATACGATTACTGGTGCATTCATCTTTTAATGTCTTGTTTCTTTTTATCAAGGGTCTCTATATAAAGCTTCCGAATTTCTTTTGCAATAATGTACCTAATCTACTTGACTAATTTGAAACTAAAAGCCAATATTGTTTAATCAACTATTTTCTTCTTTAATTCTCGCTATTCTTATTGCTGTTTTTAAATTTTTAGACCTGGTTAAATTTTTTTCCTCTATTTATTATTCTTTTCCGACCTACTTTTTATAGAAACTTTTATTTACTTTATAACCTATTGGATAAAACACAACCTTTACCACTATCTGCTTAATCCTTCTTAAGAACTAAATCGAACTTTTTTTTTTGTTTTTATTTTAATTCTGATTTTGGAATTATATTACTCGGTTGTGATTTGCTGAAATTCGCTATAAATAATATTCTGCAAATATCTAGTAAACAAAGGGAAAAAAAGCAGCCTAGCAAAAGAATTCATCTTTAACTTGGGTTTAACTTGATCTTAAAATGATCTTGACTTTGACTTGGTGTTGATCTTTGTAAAAGCTAGTACCAGCTATGCTCAATAATCCAAGCGCTCACCTCTGAGTGTGGATTAGTATCACACAAGATATTCACTACTAGTGTCTAATACAATTGTTTGTTCTTAGTTCGTGACAAGTCACAATTAAGCCTGATTTATAAACGTCATATGTTTAGCTTGGCGCTTTAAATGCTAATCCAGATCTAGATATTTGTCTGCATCAAAAACTAACAAGTAAAAGTGCAAAGCTTTTGCTTTTCAAAGAGAAAAAAAAAGGAGGGAAGCAAGCCAACAATGTTGGAATATTATATGGTTCTGATAAATCGGACAAGGAGAGGTATACAGCAAAAAAAATTGAACCAACTTCGCAATACCTTTTCTTTCTACTCTTGCGGTTATTAACTAAACATACGCACTTTTGTATCCAAACTATTTAACAATAAAATGCAGCCAAAAACTGAGAGAGAAAAGATGTTAGATGGGGAGGCCTACCATGGCTTTGACCCAGACCTGGTTCAGGATAGAAAAGATGCAAAAAATTTGGTTTCTGAACTGCAATCTGCATACAATGACGACAAAGAAAGGATCCGAATCACAAAAAAGCTTCTCGGAACAGCCGATGACGATACATATATCGAAAAAAACGCCTACTTTGATTACGTAACACATTTTTTTACCTGTATAACGTTCGTGTAGAACCACGCCTTTTCTTTTGTTGAGATATAACCACTCCTTATAAATAACTAAAGGGAAGAAGAAGAAAAAGCTAATAAAGACCATACCATTTAATAGGGCATTAATACGCATGTGGGGAAAATGTTTTACGCAAACGCAAACCTTACTATTCTTGACTGCGCTCGTGTAGACATTGGCGATAATGTAAAATTCGGCCCTTGTGTTCAGATTTACACAGCAACCCATCCTACTGATGCCGCAGAGAGAATAAGTGGTATCGAATTTGCAAAGTCAATCAAAATTGGAAATAATGTTTGGGTAGGCGGTGGTGCAATAATCCTTCCTGGCGTTACTATTGGTGACAATGTAAGTCCTTATAATCCCACTCCACTGCCCTGCTTTTAGGGTATACAAAGATCATATACTTATACAACAATTGACACATATCTTAGACCGTTATTGCAGCAGGGGCCGTAGTAACCAAGGATGTCCCAAGCGACACTATTGCTGGTGGCAACCCTGCCAAGATCATCAAGCACTTGAGCAAATAGTGCTTATTTATACTCATATATAAATGCATCCAGACAACAGCTACAGACTTTTACTAAAAAAAAAACTTCCCAACCTGATGCAAATAAACTATCCAAGAGAAAACATCGTACAAAACAACGTCCAAGATACATTCATAGTAACATTACTTGGTTGGTGATCATTTCATGAGCTGGCTGAAATTATTGGTGTATATATATAAAAGTTAAACATTAAAAATAACATAAAAGAGAGAAGAAAATGTAAAATAGTAGTGATGGTAAATTTCTATGGTTGTGCAGGTATTAAACAGTGGTGTACAAAGTTACATATCTTTTCTAAAATATTCACTGATGTATGGCGGTGGTTTTTTGGTATCAAACCAACTAATTCCGTCTTGGAATACCCCAATAGAGGTTCCACCAAGTGTACCAAGCACGACCAGCCTCTTAAAGCTTGACCTAGGTAGCCTCGCTACAAACATATTCATATATATATATATACAATTTAGCCAACTGGACAAAGAACTGAAAACTGTTGAGCTCCTTCAAGTTAGGTCGTTAAAGTGGTTTAGAGGAGCTATTTATACGCAGATTCTTACCAACCGAAGCACACAGTAGTGATGTAACAAAACCTGAAACAACAGAGCTCACAAAGCAGGTATATCCGAACACACTCTTATCAATTGCAGCCTCGACTACTTCATAAAAGGCTGTTACTGCGCCGATTTTAATGCCGTAATTGGTGGCTTTTCTTAAGCCGCTCAAAACAATCCTGTAATTCTTCCATTTGTGATAATAGTACCAACCTGACACAGTCGTGGGCAAATTGTGAGATTTCTCTGCAAGGTACTGCCAGCCTGCATTTCTCCCACCAATGTACGCACCCACTGTCGCACCACTAAGCAAACCCGCCGTTGAAATAATTGATATCCGTTTTGCTGGCTCCATTCTGATTCTCCACATCGATTTATCCTGTTCTACTTTAAAATTGGCATTTTCCTTTTCGATTTTATTTCTTAAATCCAATTCGCTCATTTTTAAAGAATCTGAACTTTGATAAGAATAATTGTATGTTGGCAAAAATGTAATGTTAAAGCAAAGGTGGTGGTATGTCTTGTAGCCACTTTGCTGTTGTTTATAAGCAAAGGTAGAAACAAAGAATAAAAGAAAAGACGAAAAGAACAAAAGAAATGAAAATGTAGACTGGTATGTTTATACGAGTCTATTTAACTTGAATCAACCAAATTTGTATTTTTTGTATTGGATTGGAAGTGTGGGATTACAAAAAAAAAACTAACCGTTTCAATAAATAAAAAACAACCAATGGGAACTCTGTATTTGGTATAAATCAAAAGACTAATTCCAATAAAAAGCTTGAAAGGAAAAAAAAGCTGTGATTGGAATTTCAATAATAATAATAATAAAAACTACAACTGGATTCTAACTCTGGCATTCGAAGATAGCTAACAGGCTTAACTATACTCTTGTGAAACTCCAACTCGAAATACAAATCCAGCCTAAACAAGTGTGCCATGTACTAGCGCATCTTGATATATTTTATTAGGTTTACATAGGAGTATACTAAAACAATGGATAAATAAGGAAACGCTATATATATATATATATATATACAAACTGTTTTCCCAAATGTTTATACAAAACAAACTGGGTCGAGTATATTTATACAATAGAACTACTTTCAACTAAGCCTGGTCCCAAACCGGGATAATAAAGAACTCGTATAAGCCATATCCGATTATAGTTCCTATGCAGGGCGCGACAATTGGCACCCAAAAGTAATAGTTGTTTACTGTAAACACCCTAGCCCCCCATCCTCCAGCAAGAGTGAAAAGACGAGGGCCCAAATCTCGAGCCGGATTAATAGCAAATCCTGTCAGCGTTCCCATTGTTACGGCTATGGCAAATAACACCAACCCAACCGCGATAGGCTCAAATCCCTTTGCAGGGGTACCTCTCTCTTCAAGTATAGCTCGGATAAAAAACATAAGTATAACACCCATAACAAGTTCTGCAAAGAAGCTGTCCCAAGTTGTGTTGAACTCGCTAGGAGAAGTATAGAATATCCCACCCGTTGCGATTTTATCACCGCTGAAGTTTGAGAATTTCCCCCTGTATAGTCCATAAGTTAGGGCAGCTCCAAAAAACCCACCCAGCAGCTGACTAAACATGTATCCGGGAACCTTTCGCCAAGGGAATGCCTTGTAGACGGCCAAAGCTAATGTAATTGCAGGGTTTAGATGCCCACCAGAGACCCCCATAGTCGCATATAAACCTAAAGTCAAGCCTGTCGACCATCCAAAACATACTATAAGCCAACCCATGTAGGCAATCGAGGGATTAAAGACAACTGTCGCATTTGCGCTTGTGCCAAAAAAAACAAGCACGCTAGTTCCGATAAACTCGCCAGAGTAAAGTCGCAGTCTATATCTTGTATTGTAAAACCAAAATCGTCCACGCTCACGTTCTATGTTAGTGATGCTTACGTAGCTAGAACCTCTGTTGGTGCTTGCGCCTCCATTTATACTAGATAGTACATCCATATATTATTACATGTATCTGCTAAGGTTGTGGTGAGTTTAATAAATGTTTAAAAGGTGTTCTGAACAGGCAATTGATAAAGACAACTTGGTATAATATAATTAGGCACTGAGTAAATATTATTAATAAACTAATAACAATTATAGAATTGGGTGTTATAGTGTGGCCAATTTGATAGACTTATATATGTTAATACTGTGAGTGACTAGTACATGTCATTATTATGAACGAGCTATATATACACGGGTTATAACGTTGTGATATTATACTGCGCTCTATTTTATGATGTTTTGTTTTGTGATGTTTTGTTTTATGTTTTGTCTTATAATGTCTTGTTCTAATGTTTTTTATTGCATTACAAATGGTATTTTGGGTGTAAGCGAACTCCTTGGAGCCTACTGATTATACCAATTACCTATTCCAAAAAGTGTACATTTTCACTCTTTTCAAAACTGTTTTATCTTTTGTACCAATTGTAATAACAACAGCATTGGCTGATGTACCAATCTGATTGTGATAAAAATCAAGCTTGCATCCCATTGCTTAAATGTCAAAAATAAAGGATGTGATGTGGGGTTATAACCCAATTTTACCAGTTCATAAACATAGCAAAATCGTTTTGTGAATTTTACAAAACAAGAGTAAAATGTACTTGAAGAGTTTTTAAAAGTCAACGAAAACGCATTGTAAGCTACACCCAAGAAACTGTTATTTCGAGATATATTATGTATAAACCTTACAATTGAATATCTAATTCAAGAATGTAAGTGTAGAATTTTTACGGAATATCCAATTAAGCTTCAAACAAACTGTAAAGCCGTCAAGGCCAAGCCCAATGTTTTACACCAATTGCCAATCAAGTAAAGGCTTGGTTTGTAAAGTAGTAAGTTAAAATTGACATTTATGCTATTAATAAAAAATGAAGCTTAAAATACCTCATAATAAAGTGTAAGTTTACAAAAAGAACAGAAATAAATAACTGAGTGTTATAGTCAACCTACTTTTGCTAATGAGTTTTAAAAGGCCAAGCACTGTTCGGAAGCCACAACTAAAAAAAATGATATAATAGAATAAAACGGGCAATCAGTTATCAGTAATTGAACGTAGTTGTAATTGCTTTTTTCCGAAGCCTTCAGGGCATTTGAGATACTTTTAGTGGGAGAAAAGTAAAGGAGCATGGTTAGGTATAACTGTGGAGCAAACTATGCGGGGTTATGTACCAATATGGGCCAATATTTTTGAAGAAATTCATAACTGATAAAAAAAATTGCAACTCGGGTTGAGTTAGTAATTTCTTTTGTGATTTTACAGTGACATTTTGTACAATAACGCGTTTCCTTTGCTGAAGAAACAGTTTTGTCTATTGGGGTTGACCACTTCTTTTCAATAACAATAAAAAAGTGGGCAACAATTCAATGAAAGAAAAAAAATTTAAAAAAAGAATGGGTAACGGAAATTTTCAAAGTCCAATTTTTACAGAAGACTACCATTATCATAATATCAATTTACTATCTATAATAATAACGTATTGATTGTTTGTTGTTTGTTGTTTGTTGTTTGTTTCCGATATGCTGATTCAAAAATGCTATTGTTAGACCAGTGCCTTCGAAGAAACGCTATTGTTAGGTCAGTGCAGATATGTGCGAGTCAAGCAGTAGTATTGTTGGGAACAAGCTCTCGCTTTCATTGACCATTTTGGGTTGCGAAACCCTAATGTTTGTCTATATACTTGGATAAATTATACTTTCTTGAGGTTAATAAGTTATATTATACATAGCTTATCTTGGTTTGGTAGCTTATTCAGTTGCTATGATAAAGGGCGAGTTATACACTGTTAACTTGGTTAAAGGTTTGTTTAAAATTTCTCCAATTGTCAAACTCAACTGTTTGATAGAAATTAAAAAAAAGAACAAGTAAACTTAAAACGTAGGTCGATTCTAGTTGAGCTGGTTTTGTTACTTCGCTGTATAAATCTTTGGAGTCAAAACTGTTTGTTCAGCAAAGAAAACACCATATTGTAAAAAAATGTCACTGGAAAACTATAAATTCAATAAGTTAAGCTAGACTTTTATTTTATTTTATATGCCCCGTTAAAATCAATTTTACAAAGGACCCGAATAGGAGAGTAAATAGTTCTTTTGTAAAAAAATTTAGCTAATAGTTTTATATATTTTTTCTTTTTGATTTAAAATCTTATTTGAGATGGGGCAAATATAGCTGTACCCCTCGGTTATTAGTTATATTTGTTACGGATTTATGGTCTAACATCGAGCTCAAATAGTGTTATTGACTATGGGGTTCCTCCGAGAAATTTGACCCACGTTTATAGTCCGAGCAATTTTCAATGCTTTGCTTTTCAACTCGTATTGACTACCCCGTTTCCCCTTAAATTACATGATGTTTTCAGTTTGTATTATTCTTCTCCAATAGAGCCCTCATCCTACGCTGTTCTCTTTTACTTTACCCTTTTAGTCTTTCTATTACTAAATTTTGGCTTGTTTTACTATGTCACAACACGTTTTTAGCCAAATTAACAATTGTTTTACAGTTAAACTACTAAAATAGCAGATCTAACGTAACGCAATTTCTAATTATCACTTGTCTAACTATTCAAAACCAGAATACGGATAGAGTTTAGATAACTACTATTTTTTAAAATTATCCAAAATTATGCGATTTAACAGCTACACACAAAATCTGATAATATAATTGGCCTGAGATCCACTTTCAAATGAAGATGGGTAATACTGAACCAAATTTTTAAAGCTTCAAGTGAACAAAACAGCAAACAAGTGGGTTTGGTCAAAGAATAGTATGCTAAGAGCATTAATAATCAAGAGTCAGACCATTTTTAGAATCATAAAATTCGCTTACTTTCTACACATCCTATGCACAGCTAATGTATATTACCCTTACACTCACTTGATAAACCAACCCCTTTTTTCTACTTTTCTACTTTTTTTTTTCTTCAAGGTTATTTTGCTGCCAATTTGTCAGCGTTGGACTTGGAAGTGAGCGTTTAGAGAAATCTAAAAAAAAACAATACAACTCCATTGAAAAATATGCACTTTACGATTGTGCGACCAATACTTTTTGCTAAGAGACATTGTCATCCAAAACTAAAGTCATTCTATCTATACATCAGTAGGGATGGTTTAAATGGCCCATTGTAGGCTTTTGCTACAACCAAGCTTGTGTTTAAAGGTAGAGGATGTCAGCTACCCGCTCGCCCAAAAATCAAAATGTAACAGTGAAGATAGTTCACATTGATTAGTTTGAATTGGGGATTATGATTATTGCTGATATGTTCGCTGCACCCCTTAAAATATTGTGATTTTACAATCTACTTTTGCGAACATTGATGACTATTTTCAGTAACCAAGGTTGATTTTTCAAAAAAAAAAAGTCTTTGATTGAAGGCCAAATTTGGAAATGCACTTGTATTTATATTATTGAATTCAGACTGGAAATCTTTAACCCCTTCACTCGTGATTAGAGCAATCCTTTTTATTGATATAAGAAATGCTATTTGTCATTTATTATTATTTTTTTCTTTAGAAGAATTTTCTGTATGGGCAAATTCCAATTTTTATTTTATATCTTATTTATGTAATTTATTGGCAATAGAACCAACATAATAATTAATATTGTATGTTTTGATGTGTTGACTGTTTGCCAATAAATCAGAAAATCTAAATCAACATAACATAAAAAACACAAATTTTTTTTTTGAATCAAATGATTCAGCAAACAAGTGGTAAATATTTAATTTTCTGTATTTTTTTCAAATGTCTATTTATTTGTAACTTGTACTTTGAATTTTGTCAATTCGTAAAGCCCAATAATAGTTTAAAAAAGATGCAGAAAAAGCATCAAGTTTAACAAATGCAGCTTCAATCAAATTGGTATGCGCTTTAAATAGGGCAATTTCAGCAAATAAAAAAGCTACACAGGATAAATGGATGATAATTAGCATCAAATTAAGACGTTTAAATAGAATATATAAAAACAAAAAGTACATATATTGCTATAAAAAGGAAAAAATATTAGTGACTATAAGCATAAAAGTCTGAGCTATAGTAAATTAACAAAGAAAACCTCTAGTAAGCCAGGCTTTGGTTTACATATTTTTAGTCTTTGTTTGGAATAATGAAAATTTCAAACAGACCAAAGCCAACAATGGCCCCAACAATTGGCGCAACGATTGGAATCCAAAAGTAGTAGTTTGCAGCAGTGAATGGCTCGCCTCCCCATCCTGCCATAGCTGTAAAAATACGTGGGCCCAAGTCACGTGCAGGATTGATGGCGTATCCTGTAGTTGTACCAACATTGTTACCGATGGTGTATACAAGCAATCCAACAGCAATTGGCTCATACCCTTTGGCTGGGGTCATGCGGTTATCGAAGAATGATCGAATAACAAACATAAGCAAAAGTGTCAGCAGCATCTCGGTGAAAAAGTTGTCCCAGACAGAGTTGGATGCAATTGGGTATGTTGCAAAGATGCCTGCGGTTGCACCTGTGCCTGTTGTAGTCAATTTGCCTCCATTGAATGTAGCGAATATGGATCTGAAGACACCATAGGTCAAAGCAGCGCCAAAAATAGCACCTAGAATTTGCGAGATGATAAACCCTGGAACCTTAGCCCATGAGAAATGTCCGAATATAGCGTTGGCTAGTGTTACTGCTGGGTTCAGATGACCGCCTGAGATACCCATTGATACATAAAGAGCCATAGCCAACCCCAATGCCCATCCAAAAGAGATAAGAACCCATTTTGAATCAGCAAATCCTTCGTTGAAAGTGACTGTTGCGTTTACACTAGTACCAAAGAAAATAAGAATTGCAGTTCCAATAAACTCGGCAAAGATGTGTCTTAGGTTGTATCTAAGCTCGTACATCCCAAACTGTCTCAAGTTGCCCTCCTCGGCGATCGAGTAGTTGTTTTCAGCATTTTTATCCTTTACTTCTAAAACTGCAGACATCTTAAGTTGTATTTAGTGTGTTAAATATATAAATGTATATATATATACTTTGTTAAAAAAAAGTTGATTAGCTTCTAAATTTATATTTGTCAATAAAAAGACAAAGATCATTTGGGAACTTGTCTGTGCTTTTATAGACGTATTCGCTACATTGCTTGGTCTTCTGAATGCAACATAAAAACTAAATTACAAGACTAGTGTCAGCAGCTAGAGAATTATTTTTACGTTTATAGCAAAGTACTCACTGAATTTAATACTTGATGTTACACTTTGAATTGAAGTTGGAATATAAAATAATAGGCTTTAGTAGAAATTAATATATCTCATTCGAGATTTTTTAAAAAGGTTGAATTTGACATTAATAAAATAAAAAAAGCTGAATTAGCCAGTAGCGCAATTTAATCGCAAACCTTAATTGATTGATGTTTAGAAAAAAAAACTGGTTTTGTCCAATTAAATAAATCATTTGATGTAGGAAAACTAAACAGCACCAATTTAATTTGAAGCATCAAAAAAAGGCAAATAAATAAAAGCATACTCAGCGAAAAGTGTTGTTACATCCTAATAATCCAAAGTGCATACCACATTATTTTGAATGATGTGGGCTTTGTCAAGCATTAAAATCCTTCCTTTTTTAAAAAAATATCTTGACTGGTAATGATAATAACTGGTTGGCGTTTTATTACATGGTACACAAACATGTACTCTTTTTTTTTTTTGAAACATATTTTGGCATACATACCATTGTGCAAATTCCTGAAAACAAAGTTATTTGCTTAGGAAAAAAAAAGTGGCCGTTTTAGAGAACACCACTGGATTCTTTCAAAATAAAGCACAAACTCTATAGATTAAGCTAGAACCTTTGTATCATTTACCAATCTAGCCAAAAAGTCTAACCTTTCTGAACTTAAGCACAAACATAAATACAAACGTACGTCAAAACAAAGCTATTGGAAATTCTTGCTCGTGTATTGTGATGTGAGTAAAATAATTCTGGTTTAAATCACTAATACAGTAAAAAAAAGATGATATTTTAATATTGAAAATAATAAAATATCACTAATACAAAAATAAGATCACTAGAGTTTTTTTTTATTTTTAATCTTTGATTTATTAAAAGTGCTCTTGAATAGAAACATTGTTATCTAATCACTTTGAAACCCCATTTGAAAAAGCCGAGTAAAAAAACAAAGACTAAAAATTGATTTTTAATTCAATAAAAAAAAGCTAAAAAGTGAACTAGCTATAGATATTTAACTCTAGATCAATATTTACACACAGTCGAGTGTTATTTTTATAAATTAAACAATTTGAAAAATAAATCAATACAAACTATGCGATAAAAACAAACAGGGTTCTAATTGTAAACATTTGCAAGTTATTGGTAAAAATGGAATAGACTTTGTTCTTGTGAAATGGGCTAGACTTCTCAAGCAGATTGACAGACCTAATAAGAGTTTTAAACTCAATTTATTGAAATTGTACTTTGCTCTGAATCCAACCAATGAGGGTATGTAACAATGCAATATTCCATCGCCGAACGAATAGCCTCGCCTTAATTAGAATCTACTTGATGAAACTCTAAAATTGACACCCTTTGAAATAGCGTACATTCACAGTATTTAGTTGGGATCTACAGGTCTACAATTTAAAAGCTAGCCAAATTGTTTACATTTGGGTAAGGCAAACTAACATCCTAAGAAAGGAGCTATTTTTAGTGTAAGCAGCATATTTGGACACAAGGCCGGTATCTAGACAATCAACACACGTTAAACACCAATAAATAGACTGAAGTACAGAGAGAAAAAAAACATCAAATATTTGTATCTACTTTGAAGGTTATTTAGGTGAGGTACAGAGATATCATATGTTTTTGATTGTAACCTGGTGAACGTCGACTATGCTAACATATATCTTAGCCAAGTGGAAACTCCTAGAATATGTTTCAGCGAGTAAACGTATAACACCCCTTCTTCCCCCGTCAAAGTGTGTGTTTTAACTACAAACAAATAGTTTAGTACTGCGCTTTGCTCTTGCTACCAACATTTCTCAGTCATATGTACAATAGCAATAAGCTCTGCAAAGTAAGCTAAATTTTAATCAACAGTTACCAAACACATAGTTTAAAAACTCGAATGTTAAAAAAATGAGGTTCGGGTTATTTGACATTTAACACTAATACTTAATAAACACACATCGTGACAAATGTGCAGATTTTATGATGCAACTCATCAAGTATTTATTTGATGCGTATACACCGGTTTTAGCTAAAATACATTACCTAATCTGTGTTAGAGAAACGCACAATTCAGATGCAAAATGAAGAGAGAAAAAAGTAAATCTTGACTAAGCAATATTCAAATACCACCTTGGTCAACTTGGTAAGTTTTAGTTAAACATGCCGCACTAGCTTCAAGATCAAACCATCTTGCACATTTTCCAAACGACTAATTATGTAATTAAATATCACCACCAATATTCCCATTATCACGTTCTCGTTATATTTTCAATCATACTCGCTTTTTTTAACCAATAATAATTTAAACAAAATCCTGAGTTTATTGGTTAGGGGGGGGGGGGGGGG
>LUVW01000013.1:534648-645853 GCA_001661515.1 Capniomyces stellatus | reverse complement strand
TTTTTTTTTTTTTTTTTTTTTTTTTTTTTTTCAAAAAGTAAAGTCCGCTTTACCTTCAGATCCCACAATAAGTGATTCTAGTAGTGTACACAATATTTATGCAGTCGAATAATTGTAAAAAGTAGGAGTTTGGGTATTGGCACAAAGAGGAACAGGATGGCTACTCCAAAAAAGGTGTTTGCTTCAGTCGCACAGTTCTGTGCAATAAATGATGTCCAAAGAAATCTAACTACATGTGTCAAACTTATATCAGAGGCTGCGAAGCGCGGTTCGAAAATTGTGTTTTTACCAGAGGCATCCGATTACATAGCTGAGAGCGGGGAGGAAAGTGTAAAGCTATCGCAAAAATTAGATGGACCGTTTATGAATACAATAAAGAGGACCGCTCGAGAATGTAATATATGGCTTTCGATTGGCGTTCATGAATTAGATGTGGTTGGGGATTTACCATATAACAGCAATGTTCTGTTGAACAATTTGGGAGAAATTGTAAGTGTTTACAGAAAGTTGCATCTATTCAATGTAAACATTAAAGATGGACCTCGGATATCAGAGAGTGACTTTATATTTCAAGGAGAAAAGGTAAACACGCCAGTCGAAACACCGGTAGGCAGACTGGGTCTAGCAATATGTTACGACGTGCGTTTTCCAGAGCTTTCTTCTCGATTAAGATCTTTGGGCGCCCAAGGTATAACTTATCCTTCAGTGTTCACAGAGCGAACTGGTGCAGCTCATTGGGATGTGTTATTAAGAGCGCGGGCAATAGAAACGCAGACGTATGTGTACGCATCGGCCCAAATAGGAAAACATAACAGCAAAAGGTCAAGTTATGGAAATTCAATGATTATAGATCCTTGGGGAAACGTAATTTCAAAGTGCGGATCTAGCATGGAACCATCAATAGCCACAGCAGAAATCGACTTAAACTATCTAGAGAAGATCCGAGCAGAGATGCCTGTTTTTGACCATAAGAGAACGAATATATTTTAAAAGTACACCGGACTATGCACCTTTTAAGCCCAGTGCATATCTTTATGTTATATGCCCAGTTGGTGGCACTATCAATGTGTAAATTGTATATTGTACAAATAAAATGCTGTTTCTGCTAGTAATGTTTGGTTTGTGCCAGTAATGTTTGGTTTGTGCTAGTGATGTTTGGTTTGTGCCCTAGGCTCAGTCTTGAGACCTTTTGCATTATTTTGTTTGGCTTGAGTCGAAGTGTTTGGTTAGTTACAAAACATGGTATATACACTGAAATACAGACACAGTGCTTTGCTGCGTTTAAATAAGGTTTAGCGTTTATATAAACGATAAAAGTAGATTGAACGCTTATCTGTACGCTTTGTTGGAAAAAAGAAAAATGGCACCAAGTATGTTGGAATGTTTATGTTGAAACACTCTGCACTTTTTTGCAAAAGGTAGTGGGGGGAGGTTTATCGAAAGCATATGTGGATCTGTATGGATTTTGTTCCAACTGACCACCAAATTGCTGTGCGTGATTGGTCTACCCGGTTAATTTTGTCGCTTTTTAGTTCACTATTTCCAAAATTAGGCGTCGAATCTGGTAATGAAATAAAGTAGAAAAAAAACCGCAAAGTTGGTTATATCCAAATTATCAACTTTACACCAACTTCTCAGAAAACCTCCTGTTTATAAAACTTGACTCGTCTTTAAATAAAATAGGTCCGACTGTGAAATCTCAAACC
Organism: Capniomyces stellatus; assembly: GCA_001661515.1. Classification (NCBI taxonomy): domain Eukaryota; kingdom Fungi; phylum Kickxellomycota; class Harpellomycetes; order Harpellales; family Legeriomycetaceae; genus Capniomyces; species Capniomyces stellatus. The sequence goes on along the minus strand of LUVW01000013.1, from coordinate 644,147 downwards.
AAAAGTAAAGGTTGGTATCTTAATTGAAGCTATACAATAATATGGGTGCTGTGATTCAAGAAGTTGGGGGAAATGGTCGATACGAAAGCACAGCGTATAGGAAAAGCAAAAAAACTGGAATTAGCAGAATGCTGAAAGAAAGTATGTGGTAGTAGCCGTATTATAAATATATAAACCTTGATTAAAGTAAAACAACAAAAGTTAAATGTAAAGAATGCAGATCCAGACCGTGATTATGGATATGTACAAGTAATTCAGTAAAGCTGGAGGCTTACCAAAGATTGGGCTTTTTAAGGAGACAAAAAAAAGTAGCCATAGAAGGGTTAACTAGGCTAATCCAAGACTAATTAATTTATAGGATATTACAGGGACGATCTAAGCTGCAGGGTTTCTGGCTGTTTAAAGTGCAAGAGTTTGTATGTGGAGCCAGGAGGCACAGTTTTTGATGCCGCTGTTAGAGAGTTGATATTGCCAGACGTAGGAGTAAGTTCGCTAGAATGAGAATATATTTTGGCTGTCTGATATGACGTATGAGATCCTGTGCATAAACATGCTCTAATAAAAAGTAAACCATGCTTGTAGGTAGCAAGCAGGTATATCGAGGTTATAGAATGGAACGAGTTGCAAAACATGATAATAGCACAGACGGTGATAGAAGCGGTCAGTGATAATGTTATAGCTTTGAAAGAAGAAATAATGCAACGTATAGTAGATACACATGTAAAAAAATAAAAATGAAAACGAGTATATAATTTGCTGTTTAGCTTGATTCACGAGACCGACGCAGAACCATTTCAAAGCTAGCACAGATTGCAGGTAGACATGAAAAGAAGACGGTTGTTTTTAGTAATACGCTATTTTGTTCAACACGAGTGGAAAGGGCGGCAGGGAAGACGGGCAATGATAGAGACAATGAGGGTAGGTAGAGCCGATAGAACAAAATATCAAAAGTATATTTAATGGGAATAAAAGCGAAGGAAGAATAATACTGGAAAGGATACATAAAAATTAAAATATAGCTATTGAAGCACTTTCAGAATGGTACTACAAACACCTTGATGGAAAAACAAGTATCACAATTCTGACCACAAAGGTATGACAAAGTCACAGCCTTGATAGCTTACACTATTTGTTCCAATTGAACTGGATTTGGTGTCTTGTGTGAGTGGGCACAAAGGATTGATGCTAAATTGATTGGGGGCGATGAATTGATAGAAAAAAGAGCGGAGGGAAAATAGTGGGTCAGGTATACGATTTGTTGACATAGAAGAGTATATCAAGGCAAACGTTAGCAGTAGGTTCGTTGAGTTTCTTGAAATAAAAGAGGCCACCAGGGGTACAGACATGGATATAACTGACAAAACGGCTGAGGAGTACGCGATAAAAAGATTGGCCGGGCTAGGTAAAGTTGGATATCAGGAGGTAAGTGTTGATTAGGATACGGGGGTTGGAGGTGGGGAATTGGGGGCATTTATTCAGAATTGTATTGAATTTACCAAAGCTCAAAAGATAGCGTGTAAAATTTAACTTGTGTCAAAAGAAACGGCAAATGCCTAGTGCAATTTACTTTTGCTGATTTGATTTTTAATGTATTTACATTTTTGAATGTTTTCAGCATTTGAAGAGTAGCGAGATTGAGGAAGGATTGAGGGATAAGTCGATTGTTCAAGGCCCATTAAAGTTCATAAATAAAATTGGGTTTGGACAAAAACAAAGAGCAATTATTGAGCGAACGGGCCAAGATCACAAGTCGATTTTCGTGATTGGACAAGCTAATTTGAATAGATCAGGTAATGACGCGTTTTACAAGGGTTGTGGCGCGCTGTAGCTTGGATAATAATAATGATAATAATAACAATATGTACATGTATTATGCGTGTAACATTGATGGATTTTTTTTTAATAAATTTTTGTGCGGTACTGACCAACTGGTGTTGGATTACCAATCCGTAACGTCGGCTTTGTGACAATGATAAAAAAGAAGGGATATTTTAAAGTATTATGGTGTGTATGTAATAGTTGATGGCGACTTGGTGGCGGTTAAAATACTGAGCAGAGAGGAGGCTAAGAAAGATTTGGAGCTGAACCAAGACAAGCCAGTAATACTTACAGAGGAAGGGATCTTTGAAAAGGAGAGTTATGGAGATTCCGGAGATATCGCCGAAGATGAAGTATTGGAGTTTGATGGTAATTGGAACTTAGCTTTGTTATTAATTTTGATTTTAGTTTTGTCTTTGTTTTGGGAACGAGGGTTTGGAGCGGGGGAAGTAGTAGTGTTTATAGGGGGCGAGGGAGTGCTAGCTTTGTTTATACAGGCATAGGCTGTTGGACCTTTAATAAACAGCTTGTCAGTACGATGGTGTCGATTTTAATGAAAATAATGCACAAATGTTTTTATTAAGTGATTAACCAATGAACTATTCAATATAGTTGGCGAAGAGGTAGACGGGCCAACAGAGGAGCCATCAGGATCGGACTCTGGCATAATAAGCCAAGATGCACTTTATGGAAGGGTTGTTGGGATAGTAAAAAGAGCGTGGAGGCCGGTGGTTGCAACAGTTCAAATAGATGCCATAAAGGTAACTCTACATGTATATCCTTTGGTGTAGTCTATTGGCTTAACCTCGAGTCGCTGGTGATTTAAAGCAAGAGAGTTATTTACCAACATAAACGAGAGCAATTTGGTGTTGGTTTTGGTTGTTTAGGGGAGTCTCCATCTGGCTGTGCCATTAGACGAGAAAATTCCCAAGATTAGGATCTGTTACTCGAACCCTGACGAAATAGCAGAGTGTAGGATTGTAGTTGTTATTGATCGATGGTAAGTGTACTATTTAACGTCGCACATCACCAGTTTATGGGCAATAGTGCAGTTTACGTGTTGTTTTTGGTTTTAAGAAGAGAAAAGGAGCTGAGAATGATATTTTGATTAAATTGCAAAGCAAATAACAGTATTTGAGTGTGATATAAACCACTTTTTTCATTTTATTTATTTTTCACAGGGAGACGGGTTCGCAATACCCAGAGGGCCATTTTATACGAAATTTAGGTAAGCTACTGTTGGTCAAAGCGTTTTTTTTAGTATAGGGTTTCAAGTGCAAAGTTGTTGATTAACATTGACGCTTGTGAGCGTGCTTGGAAATACGTATACACACAGTTATGCTGTAATGGAGGAAGGGGGTGAGGTTAGGGTAAACAGACTAACGGGTCTTGGTCACATTGTAATTGGACATGGATTAGGCAAAGTAGGAGATCTGGATACCGAGATCAATGCGCTGCTGGTGGAGTACGGGATTGCAACGTCACAGTCGGACCTAGAGTTTGCACAGTCAATATTGGATGAGATGCCTAGACACACGAAGACTGAAAGATGGGAGGCAAAGGCGGATGAGTTTGGCAGAAGAGACATCAGGGATAGGGTGGTGTTCAGCATCGATCCAATTGGCAGCCAGGATATTGACGATGCGATTTCGTTTGATGTAAATAAAGATGGGAGTGGATACGAGTTTGGGGTGCATATAGCTGATGCTTCGTATTTCATTGTTCCAGGAATGGCTGTGGATACTGAGGCACGCAGAAGAGCCACTACCATTTATCTGGCAGACCGTAGATTCAACATGGTTCCAGAAATACTTAGCGAGCAGCTGTGTTCACTAAGATGCGGAGAGGATAGATACGCAGGTAAACGCATGTTTTACTTTTCAAAAGCTGTGTATCTACACAAGCTACTACATGATTGTATCGATTTGGAGAGATGGATTGACTCGTCTCTTACTATTTCTGGTTGAAAACAACTCGAATTCATAGAGCTAATGATAAAAGAAACTATATATATGTTGTTGGATTTAACCATAAACAATTGTGTATGTGCTTTAACAATGTTTAGTATCGGTGATATGGAAACTCGACAATAACTACAAGACCAAGTCTATATGGTATGGCAGAACGCTCATAAGATCAAAATGCGAAATGAGTTATGAGCTTGCACAGTGTTTTTTAGATGATTGTGACGATTCAGTTGTTTCTAGTTATGGAATCGGTAAGTTGCAATATACACTTGTCCATTTTGCACTTTTCCTCTTTTATTTATGTTCTTGGCTCTTTTTCTTTTTTTCCCTCCTTTTTCTTTTGGGTTTGTTTTTGGCAAATTCACTTGATCAAGGCGTATTTAACATTTAATTTTTTTTTTTATGAAATAGAAAAGGATCTGGCTGCAGTATTGAAACCTAGAGTTATTGAGTTTACGAAGGCAATGAGAGCAGTAAAAGTAAGATCCGAATTGCATTGTGTTGTTTTGTTGATTGAGCAATGCTGTCACAAAAAAAAAATTGAATGAAGTGATTCTAATATAATATAATATAATATAATATCTGTTTAAATATACATAGAGTAAGCGAATGGAAAATGGGGCACTGCAGCTGGAAAGCACAGAAATCAAGTTTAAATTTGACAGCAACAAGACGGTAATGGGCATGGAACCTAAAAAGAAGCTTGAAATCCATGGAATTATTGAAGAGGCCATGGTTATGGCAAACACAGCTGTAGCCAGGAAAATATTGAAACACTTTCCCAAATCGGCATTGCTTCGAAACCACCCCAATCCTGACGAGGAGAGGTTTAGTATGATAAAGAAAATCGCTGCACTGAAAGTAAGTTTTAATGATTTTTATTTAAGACCAAATGCAAGTGGGCGCACTGAGCCTTGATGTAAAACCTTTTTTCTCTTCTTTAGTATTAGTATTAGTATTAAATGCCAATTGATGTGATATGATCTGGAATGGTAGGGTGTTGAGATCGATTGTACATCCAACCTCACGCTTGCAAATTCATTGAGAAATGCGGAAACAGTTGCAAAGAACAAACTCAACGACGAGTACGCATCGTATTTGCTAAAGTCAATGACGGTGCTGGCAATGTATGAAGCAAGCTACCTATGTTCATCAAACGTAACAAACGTCAAGAGCGAGTCAAACCTGTCTACGCCATTCCAGCATTATGGACTGGCTGTGGATCTATACACGCACTTTACAGTAAGTTTGAATTGATGTTGAATAGCATGTTTATTGGGTTCAATTTGAAAGCAAAGCAGCCAACAAGATGGTATACGTCTTATTTAAGCAATTTTTTGTATTTTTGAAAATTTCTAGTCGCCTATAAGAAGGTACTCTGACATAATAGTCCACAGGCAACTTCTAGAATCACTAAGCACACCGCCAACCGACACAAATATAGCAAGTGATGTACTGTACAGCCCAACCTTTATATCAGAAGTCACAGAGCAGCTGAACAAAAAATCCAAAACCTCAAAAATAGCACAGAGAGAGTCAACAAGTCTATTCCAAGTCCAGTACATAAACCAAATCCAAAGAACACTCACAAACACAGGGTCTTTTCCCAACGTGTCCGGCTTAGGCGGAGAACACGTATTTGGCGCTGTTATCCAAAGCATAAGGTCCAATGGGTTTATGGCATTTGTTCCGAGCTTAGGCCTAACTGGACCAATAATTTTAAAGCAGGCAGGCTCGAAGCCAGGTCCTTTGGGCTCTGGAGACAGCAACATCGTCTTGCCCGCGTCGCTTATCACCAACAACCCCAAAGACGTAGATATAAAGATACTCGGTTGCTCGATAAGTGCCATTGATTCGACCTGTGTCTCGGTTCTGCTGCCTTTGCCAAAGCAGTCTGCACCACACGCACCAGGTGTCTGTGATGATACACACCATCAAGTAAATTCAGACAAAGTTCTTGCTGATTTTTATTCCAAACTCAGCGGCTCAAGCAAAAACCTCGGCTCTATTCTCGGCTGCTCATACAGCGTGTCTCAAAGAACAATCACTTTTACTGTCTTTGACCAAATATCTGTATTGGCAAGTGTTAAGACTCCAAGCTTCCGCCTTCCCAAGCTATACTTGACTGTTGTATCTCGCACCAAGCCTACGAAAACTACTCCAAAACATACTGGATCGATCAATAGCAACTCTAAAGCTCGCACACTCGTACCAACCCCGCAACCAACCCCTCTTCCCGAAACATCAACAGTCCCAGAAGCAGAGGCAGAAGCAGATCCCAAAACCAACCTCAAAACCAAAACCAAATCTAAATCTAAATCCAAACAATCCAAGTCTAAAACCCCCAAACCCTCTGTATATTCGGTCATTGAGGATTTCCGTAAACTGACTGTTCATGAACATACAATGAATTAACTATTACCAATACATGATATACCTGTATACTTGCTTTTGTACTTGCTTTTAATTTGATTTAATTTGATCTAATTCGCTTTTTTGCTTTTATTTCTACCATGCCAATTAGTTTATTTAGCACTTTCTTAGTCTGTGTTTGTTTGCGCCTATTGATCGCAGTATTAAAATCTACAATAACATTTCTAAACTACTTGAATCTTACTCGAAAGTTATTAAAAACATATACAGTGAGTGGGAATATATATAGCTTTGTGCACAGTGCTCAAATCTGTCTATAAACAGATTGAACCTTGCATCGCTATTGGTCAGAGTCCAACATCCTTATTATTCGCTTTAAAAACTATACGGCCTATCACTCCAATCAGAATGCAGTAGGAAAACAGCAGAGTCGGTAGATATAAAAGCAATGTCATATGGTCTCTGTATACCAGTGCAAAGTCCTTTGTTAGTAGCTGTACATATATAATCCATGTCCCCACCATAGATGCAGAACATGAGAACAGCAATCCCTGAACTGTCTGGTCAAAAACCGCCCAGTTTGCTGCAGAAAACATCACTGATATCACAACTGATTGGATAGTCGATGTAAACTCAATTTTAAAAACCGCATAGTTGATTCCAAAGAAACACCCGATGCTCCGTAGCAATGTCAAAACATCGATATTGAATGTCTTTCCAACCTCAAACCAGTTGTCCAGAGAGCTATACCCAACACCAATGACAGTGGTAAAAACACAGCTTAAAAGCGTGATATATTTGGTCTGTTTTAGCACCATCCCCACCATATTTGCGTTGAACCCTGTCTTTTTATTCCCGCTGTCCTGGTCTATTTATTATTTTGTTGATATTTAAGTGCTGTTTTTATTACCGCAACCCTTTCTCTTGCCTGGCAGCAGGCAACACACTTAGACAAGCATCGCAAAGATCATTTCAACGTCCTTTTTTGTTTTGTTTTTTAATAAAATTTCCTTTTTATCTATAATATTTACCTTTGGAGTAGTGCAAAAACACTATCATTATAGAAGACACCCAGCCTATGGCCACAAACATCAGTACTCTAATCGCATTCACCTTTATCTTCAGTAATTTATCCTCGCCCTTTTCGATTTCCCTTTCAGCATCTCTGGCTCCGTTATCTTTAATTTTATCGACGCATCCTACTTTCGGATCTCTATCGCGTTTTTTTCTATTATTCAATTCGTCGATTTGATGGAAAGTGTTGGTCGGATGCTGTATCCCCAGCATTTTGACACAAATCTGTATATATACAAGCGCTCGTACCGGTTGTTATGTTTTCTTTCCTCACAAATTCTATTGCAAAAGCAGCTCTACTACGTATTATTTTATCCAGTTGATAACTCGAAAGTTGTAAAAGTACGAGTACGGACAGGAGGTTGTTGGGTTCTGAATACTAAATCCTCGGACTGAAATAGCAGGTGTAAATTGAAATCCAAAAAGCTTGGATTTGAGGATTTTTAAATACTAACAGGTTTGGTTTAATTGAATAAAAAAGGCAAACGCCGTGTTCCTTTGTTTAAATACCTTGTTATTTGATTCCAGATAAAGCTTAGTGGGGGGAAATTTTCATATAGTAGAAATGTAGCTTTTTACAAAAATAATAATAATGAGCTGAATAATTAAGTAAGAGTAAGGCGAGTCGAAAAGGTCATTGAACACAGCTTTACAAAAATGATGCCTATTCAATAATAATAAAAAAGAAAATATCTTTGAATGCTCGATTATTGGTCTTAATTTAGTTTGCTTTTTTTTTAAAAAATAAAATTACCAATGTTTATAGGCTGCCAAGTAGCCAAGCGAGCTATTCAAGAAATACTCTGGCACTACTTTCATTATTATTACTATTGTTGGGTTCGACACAGCATTTTTCAAATTTTCTGCAGGATGGCCTTGGTTTGATCTTGAGTAAATGCAAGCCTAACCCAATGGAGTATTCCTCCTTTATTGAATCCAATGGACATTCTTGGCGGTTTATCACAATCGAACATTCAAGTGTTGGGAAAACATTGATTTAACTATCAGCCTTCAACCCAAAATTTGGCGAAGCAAACTCGTTTACTCGCTCTCTACCTTGTCAATAAAATACACTCACTGGCCTATCTAGTTTCTGTATCTTTGTAGCAGCCTTAGTACCTTTTTATTTTATATTATGTTTATTTTAAATTTTTATTATGTGGTTTGTGGCAGTCCCAGTATTTTTCGCATTTTTGGCTATTATTTATATTTTACAAACAGAATTCCCTAGTGTAAACCACACAAAATACAAGTCTGTAATTGGGTCTGGCCGTTTATAAAGCATTCAAGGATACAGTCAGCTCAAGCGTATTTATTTATTTATTTGTGTGGTTTATTGGCAGCATAATCAACATGACATAACAAGACAAAACATACAATACTAAATATTTACTTTGTATTGGACCTAACCCTCGCCAATTGCAATCAACTGGCGGTTATGTCCATCGTCTACAATCTACTTGACATCTAAGTTTACTAAAATCTATCAATATGATCATTGTTAAGCGCAAAAAGTTATGAGTGATACTATAGTAAGATAGTGCCTATTTAATCAAAGTTAATCCTCCTTTGGACTTGGGGGAATGTTGGTAGAAATAATATTTTACTCTTGTTATGATTTTTCTTCTGGCCCAAAAACCGACTAATAGCAACATAAACACTTTTCGACAACTCTTATCAAACAACATAATAAAAACCTTAAAAAACTTTTAAAAAAATGAAATAAAATAAAATAAAATAAAACTGTTGGTGTGGGTATAGGGTAATGTGTGGTGGTCAGATCAGATCAGCCTTCAACGTTGGCCATTTCGCTAATCATTTCTTCGTAGAAACTTATTCCCTTGAGATACTCGGATTCATCGACATATTCGTTGTGGTCATGCATTAAGACTGGATGATTGACCAAGGGGCATACGCCTACTGCAGGAACGCCCTTGCTCCTAATGTATCTGGCATCAGTGGCACCCGAACAAACTATATGCAAATACTCCATATTCTGGTTTTTAAACACCTTATTAAAAGTTGAAACAAAAGGATCAGACTCCTCCCAAGCTGTAACAGGATTGTTCGTAATCTCATCGCGGAACTCAATCTCAACTCCGTTTGTTTCAGCAAGCGAAGTCAGCATCTTTCTGAACTCCACTACATCCGAACTTGGTCTAAGTCTAATATCAAAGTCTGCGGTGTATGTTGCTGGAACAACATTTTGCTGCTTTCCACCGTTCAAAGTTGTCAGGTTATAAAAGTCCAAATGTCCTTGCATCATCGGTGCGCTAGGCCCATAGGACTTGAGCAAGTCTGTTTGTTCGTCTCTTAGCCTCATCAGCTCATTTATCACCGGAAGCAGTTTTTCGATAGCAGTTCCCTCAATAAACTGGCTCCCGTGACCAGTATTTCCATGCGCCGTAAACGTTGCCGAGCTATTTGTATTCAAACCAACGTTCGAGTTAATGTTCGAGTCAATATTCAGACCAGCATTTGAGTCAATGTTCGAGCCAATGTTTGAATATTTAGTGAAGTGTTAACGCTTGCAGATATATGTTTATACTCAGGTTTAATGTACAATAGAATGCGTGTGTTGATTTTTCTTACCAGTTTACCCTTTCAGATGTCATAATGATGCTTTTACCAATTGGGGATGGCACACACTCATCTAAATCGAACCCTGCATTTAGAGCCTCAAACTCATTGGTGTGAACAAATGCCGCTATTCCGTCATGTCCTCCAATCTCCTCGTCTGGAGCAAATATCGCAAAGACGTTTCTAAGCAGCTGTTTTCCTGACTGTTTTATCAATCTCAGTGCTTCCAAGTAGCTATTAGTTTTGGGGTTATTGGAATTGGGCATTAGTCACGTCTGGTTTATTTATACACAGGTAGGTTGGTGAGTAACTGGCGTATAAATAAGCTATATTGGCAAACTCACCAACTGCCGGTGACCTTCATGTCTTGCGAGCCACGTGCAAATATTCTGTAACTGCCGTCTTCTTGCTGTATGCGGGTGGCAGCGAATGGGTCATAGTCCCACATATCCTAAAATTTGTTGAAAACAGAAATCTCAGCCTACTTCTTTGTTTTGTTGGATGTGGCACTATGCTCGATTGGCATGTTGGGTTTTAAATACATATTTGAAAGCGTAGCTACCTCAAATACCGGAACTACATCTACATGGGAGCTCAGCAATATTGACTTCAACGATGGGTCTGACCCCGCGAGCTTTAAGATAACAATTGGCTTTCCTTCCACGCACTACAAATAGCATCCAACCAAATATTTTATACTAGCCAGAGCAAAATATTAAAAGTACTTGTTGAAAAATTAAGTGAAATACGGTCAGAAATAAATACTACCTCAACTACTTGATGCTCCAAACCAATCTCTTCAGCCTGGCTGATCAAGAACTGCTTACAGGACTCATAGTCAGGGGTAGGGTGGACAGTTTTGATCTGCAGGTACTGTCTGAATCTTGTAACTTGTGCTGGCTCTGTTGTTCCTGGCATTATTTCTGTGGTTCTGTTGTAAATGTTGTGTTGTTTATTTATGGTTATCCCAGAGTTTTTTTGGTTGTATCAACTAGTATTTGTAAAATGTATTGTTCAGGATGCAGGTTCAACTTTGGCTATTTATATTGTTTTTTTTTTATATTGCTATTCCAATTCTATCGTATTTTATTTATGTAGTTTATTGAAGACAGAACCAACACAATAAAACACACAATAAAACACACAATATTAAACAATTATTTAAAGACACTGTAAAAACACTTCTATGTTGATATGCTAAGCGGCACTATTAGCTAATACCCCTTCGACCTGTTAGATCGTCCGCACCCGATGGGCATTGGTTCAGAAAGATTGGAGCAATTATAGTCCAATAACTCCTTGTTTTTATTTAGAGCCGACTATTTTACGTACCTTTTAGACTTTGAAACTCCCGCATGCTTCAATAAGCTTGAGTGCGGTAGTTATTAGCCATAATAAAGAGAATCCAACGAAAAATTGGCGCAATGTACTTTAAACTTATATTACTTGACTCCGACTTTTGTTTCAAGTTTTAAAGCATCAATTGAAGTCTTTTTTGCTTTCCATTTTTAAAACTTTGGTGATGTTGAATTCCTATAACAGATCAACAACACAAGTCCAGTATTAAATTTTACTCTTCAGCAAAAGTAACCATGTATATATCAAGATGACTAATATACCTAAAAGATCTAAATATCCTAACCACACTTTGTGTTGTATTTGTTGATATCAAATAGCGAATGTTTGTTGTTTGTTGTTTATTTTTTTAAATTTCTTTTGAAACCCAATTATGACTCGTCAGTTTTACATCGGGAAAAGAATAATATATACCCGATTGTACAACGGTCTAGATTTATAGCGCTATACCACGATGCTAGGTGGTCGAACCATACTTAACAGATACACTATGCAAATCCATGCTGCTTGTAGAAGTTAGGGGATGTGTGTTACACCTATTCCTTTCTTTTTCCGTTTAGCTCCGTTCCACCTCGTCCTTATTAACTCGATCGTAAACGCTTAGTGGGTTCACACGGATAAAATACCAAAAATAGACCAGAAATCAATAAGCATCAAGCACTAAACAGTAATTGGAGTCAGCCGTTTACAAAACTAAACCAAAGCAACATGAGCTTATAAGCCTTTTGAAGAGGTTCTTAATTGATACATATTACTAGTATAGCTTGATCTAGTAAATTTGTAATTAATCTTGTAATTTCACAGCAACATTTTTTTAAAACGATGGGGTTTCTTTGGTGAACAAATTAATTTTGACTTGAAGAATTTACGCAATGAAGAAAGAGCATCAGCCTCACTGGAATCTACACAGAATTTGTAATTCAATTTCAATAAAAAAAAACAGAATCGTGAAATTTGCTAATTGTTTTTTTTTGATAGAATAGAACGGTTTTTTTTTCTTTTTTTTTTGTTAATGGTAGAGTATAAAATTAAAAAAGTTCGTGTAAAAACATTTGTATTTATTGAATCGTTTATAATTGAATAAATAAATGCTTTTACAATTCGAGTCATTTTCAAATAGCTAATTTGAAGTATATAGATTTTCTTTCACTTTCGTTTCAAAAAAAAAAGGTAAAAATTCGATTGATAAAACGGTTGTGCATTTCCCCTTTTTATTGATAAGGCAAATACATAGAGAGAGAAGATAACAAAAAGACAGATTCCAAATACAAAGAAAGCAAGATTGAAACGAGATTAAAGCGGGTACTTGAGGAATTTAGAATCAAGGAATTTAAACTTGGGGGATATTAATATAACTACACGAAAATGTCAGCATTATCACAGTAAGTTGAGAAGGAGGGAGTATTGATTTTAAAACAGTGAATGTAAAAAAAAGATGGAATTTCAGTTAGCATCCTCAAAGTTTGCTACCCGATTTTCAATAGAGTTTTGCTTATTTAAAGGGGAGATTAGAGGATTAAAACTGGAGAGTTGATGTTTTTGATTTTATTAGGTTGCTTCCCGAGCCAAAATATACAGCACCAAGCGAGGATGCTCGTCAGGCTGACGCAAAAAACAGAGACTTGGTGGGTGGAGGAGCCAAAAGCGCGAAAAAAAGCAACATTCCAGAGTATGGAAAACGAAAAGGGTGGATTCCAAAAAGCCAAGAAGATTTTGGTGACGGGGGAGCGTACCCAGAGATTCTTGTGGCACAGTATCCGTTGAGGCTGGGGTTGAAGAAGGTAAACTAAAGTAAAGTTTGTTAATAGGAAAGAGAATGAAGTGGGGAGGGAAGCAAAGGAATGGACTTTTTGAAAGTAGATAATTTCAGAGTTTTTGTTTGTAAATATAGACAAAGAAGGGACAAACTTTGGCGAAGCAGGTAGATGCAGAAGGGAATATAAAATACGATGCCGTGGCAAAGTATGGACATGGGGAGGATAAGATTGTACAGAGCGAGTTTAAAGATTTGGTTCCTTTGAGAGAGCGAGTTGACATAAACGAAGAAAAGCTGATTGGTGACCGTCCCGATGACGACTTGATAAACGAAACGGCACAAAAAACAAGACTGGCGTTGGAAAAGAAAATGAATGGTAAGAAGCGAGTATACAGATAGAATGAGTGATTAAGTTTATAGTGGCGAGTAGATGGGGTTATTAGGTTACAGGTTGTAGACCAAATTAAATTAAAGCGAAATGCGTTTATTTTTGCGTTTTGTAGGAAAATTGACGGCGGCAAGGCCAAGAAACCAACACAACGAGATGGAGTCGGGAGCAACATTCATTAGGTACACGCCTAACCAAACAGGCGAGGGATTCAACTCAGGAGCGTCGCAAAGAATAATTAGAATGTCAGAGATGCAGGTTGATCCCATGGAGCCACCGAAATTCAAGCACAAAAGAGTTCCCAACGCGCCACCATCACCACCAGCACCAGTGATGCACTCACCGCCTAGACCAGTGACAGTCGAGGAGCAGAAGGCATGGGTGATACCTCCTTGCATTTCAAATTGGAAGAACGCAAAGGGTTATACAATTCCTTTGGACAAGCGTCTTGCGGCAGATGGTCGTGGATTACAAGAGGTAACAGATCGCGACTCAATATAGGGCGTATATTATGCTGTGTTGTATTGTATTGTATTTATTAGATTATGTTACATGTATTATAAATGTTTTTAGAATATTTACTTATTTATTTTGGGTGCATGTGGTTGGGGGGTTTTTATTATTATTGTTGAATAATAGGTTAAAATCAATGATAATTTTGCCAAGCTATCAGAGGCATTGCTGGCAGCAGAACGACATGCGCGTGAAGAAGTGCGACAACGGTCGTTGATGCAGCAGAACTTGGCACGTAAAGAGAAGGAGGCAAAGGAGGAGCATCTTAGAAATCTGGCTAAACACGCAAGAGAAGAAAGATCGGGGATTTATGCGTCAAAGCCAGAAGCTTCAGACCGCAAAGGAGAGGAGACAGGAGGAGGTAATAGAAGAAGTGGAACTCGATATGGGGACTCTGGCACAGATTCGGGTTCGGATTCGGACTCGACAGTGAGATCAAACTCAGGAGCAGAGGCTGAGTCAAAGCGTGGCAGCCGAAATAGAGACAGAGGGCGGAGTGGAAGTGATGACGATGAAAGATATAGAAAACGTGAGGAGGTGAGAAAGGACAAACAAAGAGAGCTTCGTCGGGATCTAAGAATGTCAAAGATGGGTGCTGAGGCAAAGGCAAAGTATACAGCTCGGATGGAGAACAGAGACATATCAGAAAAGATCGCATTGGGGCTTGCAAAGCCTACAGCTGCGACAGGAGAAACTATGTTTGATTCAAGACTGCTCAACAGAAATGAGAGCAGTGGAGCGAATTTGAACGACGACGAGTCGTACAACATTTACGACAAGCCAATGATGACTGGCTCAAACATTCATGCAAACTACAAACCAAGAAATACCGAGAATGACGACGGACCAGGCGGTTATACCGAGGAATCCGTGACAAAGGCCATGGAAAATGATCGATTTGGATTTGGTGCATCTGGTGATTCGCGTGGAAAGGGTAGAGATGGCGAGCGGGGGGGCCGAAAGAAAGATGCTTCTGTTAGAGCAAATCCAGTTGAGTTTGAGAAAGAGGATGTGTTTGGTGTTGACCAGTTTTTAAGCGAGGCAAAGAAGGGCATTAAACGAAGCGAACAAAGCGAACAGAGCTCAGGTTCATCAAAGAGGTTCAAATCTTAGTTTTTTTTCTCTCTCTTTTCTTTTTAACCCTTTCTTTTTAACCCTTTCTTTTTATTCCTGATTTATCATTTACTAGTTTATCTTGTTTTATTAACTTTATATTAACCTTCCTGCTTTTCTTTTTCTATTGCTTTTTGCTCTCTGATTTTAATTATTAACTTTGAGATATTTCTCAAATAAACCTCAATTTAAATCAACTTGGTATACTGTGCAAATCATTCTATGTTGGTTTGCGGGTTGTGCGGGCTTTACGCGAAAATTTCACTTTTGAAAAAAATTACAGAAAAAAAGAAGCCCGCGATAATATTAGAGCACTGAAATGTTGTTGCATTAATTGGTTTCTGCATTAATTGGTTGATTTTTTCTTTTTTTAAAAATCCGTTATTACCAACTAGATTGGAAAAAAAAAAACACTTGAACAAAAAAAAAACAACCTTAAGAAACAATTAAAATCGATACAGAATAAATGAGGCATAAAGTCAAGTTATCTTAATTCCGATTGTTTTGGCTTTGAATTTTGAATTTTGACTTTACTTTTATTTCTTTTTCTTGTTCTCTTTGATTAAAACAAAATACAATTGGATTTAGTTGTTGGAAACGGAATACTAAAAAGACTCGTTAAAACGGATTGATTTTATATCGAAGGCCTAAAGTACACGTAGAACTTACAAAAACAGGTCGAAATAAAACGGTAGGAAAGACATAACAGAAAGGCAATTCTATAGAGAGACCAAGAGGGACTGTTATATACAAAATGGCAGACAAAGTCGATGACAAAATGGTGCCAGGAGGCTACGATCGATCGGCCAAGCCACCAAAGGTAAATTAAAGACAGACATCACGCTTGAGAAAGCTTACAATACCAACTCAAAACGCGTGATTTTGGCTACATACTACTACTTGGTTACTGATATACTACAAACGTATATTTATAAATCCGAAAAGACCCAACAGTTTTTTAAATTTTTTAAGAAAAAGGAAATTTGCGAATGGAAATGAAAAAAAAAGTTGATAAATTAAATTAAAATGTAACCTAGATTAAAAACAAAAACGCCGCGCCAGTGCAAATCACAGCAGAACAGCTGTTGCGTGAAGTACAGGAGCGTAAGGAGGCGATATTTAGGCCACCAGAGCAGAAAGTGGTAGATGGTGAGGAACTGGCTGATTATCGAATGCGTAAGCGCAAAGAGTACGAGGATAGCATTAGAAAAAATAGATTAAATATCGGGACCTGGTTAAGATATGCTAGCTGGGAGGAGAGTCAGAACGAGTTGGCAAGGTAATGTATATTTCGGGATGTATTTGGCTTGCTGGTTTTAAGAGTATGTGGTAAACCTTGAGTGTATGTGTGCGTAGCTTTGGTTTAACTGATTGGTGAAACACAATTTGGTTTTATTTAGAGCGAGGTCTGTGTACGAAAGAGCGTTGGATTCCGATTCAAGGAACCAGACATTGTACTTGAAGTATGCAGAAATGGAGATGAAGCACAAAAACATCAATTTGGCAAGAAACCTGTTTGACCGGGCAGTGACGCTTTTGCCTCGAGTCAGCCAGTTTTGGTATCGGTATACTTATATGGAGGAGATGCTGGGCAACATAATGGGAGCTCGACAGGTGTTTGAAAGGTGGATGAAGTGGGAGCCTGACGAGGCGGCTTGGAATGCGTATGTCAAGTTTGAAAAGCGGTATGGCGAGTACGAAAAGAGCGAAAATATTTTGGAGAGGTTTGTTTTTGTCCACCCTGAGCCTAAAAACTGGCTGAAATGGGCTAGATTAGTAGAGGAGCATGGAAATATAGGTAACCACGATTCCAAGTTTCTATAGATTCTATGGACCTGTTGACAACACATGATTGAATCAAAAAAAGCGTAAATAGATATAATGAAATAGATATAATGAAATACAAATGGTTAATATGGAATACAAACACAAATACATGTTCTGATAGAAAAAGTAAGAGAGATTTTTGGGATGGCGTTGGACAGATTAGGAAAGGAGCACATGAGCCAGCATGTGTTTATTGGATTTGCAAAGTTTGAAACAAAGCTTAAAGAGATAGAAAGAGCTAGAGTGATTTACAAGTACGGCCTAGAAAGCCTGCCAAAGTCACAGTCATTGGCGCTGTACAACCAATACACACTTTTTGAAAAGCAGTTTGGGGCAAAGGAGGATATTGAGAATGTGGTTGCATCAAAACGGAGACAGCAGTACGAAAAACAGCTCCAAGAAAAGCCGTACGACTACAACATATGGCTGGACTTGACGCAGTTAGAGGAGAGTATGGGCGATGTAGAATCGGCACGTGAGGCGTATGAAAAGGCAATAGCAGCGGT
This sequence comes from Capniomyces stellatus, assembly GCA_001661515.1. Classification (NCBI taxonomy): domain Eukaryota; kingdom Fungi; phylum Kickxellomycota; class Harpellomycetes; order Harpellales; family Legeriomycetaceae; genus Capniomyces; species Capniomyces stellatus. The sequence goes on along the minus strand of LUVW01000013.1, from coordinate 626,876 downwards.
TCCTGTGGTCAAAGAAAAGAGAATGTGGAAGCGGTACATTTATCTGTGGCTGTTGTACGCAGCGTTTGAGGAGCAGAGCGCAAACGATGTTGAAAGAGCTCGGCAGGTGTATACCGCGTGTCTTGGTGTGATCCCGCACCGCACCTTTACCTTTGCGAAAGCATGGCTGCAGTATGCGAACTTTGAGATCAGACAGCTGAACCTGACAGCTGCAAGAAAAGCTTTGGGACGGGCAATAGGGATGTGTCCCAAGCCACGGCTGTTTCGCGGGTACATTGAAATTGAGCTTTTGCTGAGGGAGTTTGACCGGGCACGGATTCTGTACACCAAGCTGCTTGAGCACAGTCCAGACAACTGCTCGTCATGGATTGAGTTTGCCAAGATGGAGTCATTGCTGGGCGAGTCTGACCGATCAAGGGCAATCTACGAGCTGGCGGTTTCACAGACCGAGCTTGATATGCCTGAACTGCTGTGGAAATCGTATATAGACTTTGAAATATCCGAGCATGAAAACAAAAACGCTCGTTTGCTTTACGAAAGACTGCTATCTAGAACAGATCACATAAAGGTGTGGATCAGCTACACTGGCTTTGAGATCTCGCTGATCGACGAAAACTCCAGCGAAAGGGATCTTGGCTTTGTTCGCTCTGTGTTTGATAAGGGGTACAACCACTTTAAGGTTGCTGGCCTAAACGACCAACGCGTGCTGTTGCTTGAAGCAAGACGCAAGTTTGAGCTGCAGTTTGGAAACGCTGAATCCTTGCAAAGTATCGACAACCTCATGCCAAAACGCGTCAAGAAGCGCAGACTGCTTGACGATGGATGTTGGGAAGAGTATGTCGACTTTTTGTTCCCAGACGACCAGACCCAACAGCCCAACCTTAAACTCTTGGCAATGGCTAGACAGTGGAAGCAGAAAATGGCCGAGATATCTACTGATTCAAACACCGCCACTACCGAAAACACCTCCGAAAACGGATCTGATGTCAAAAACCACAACTCCAGCCCCAAAAATGCCTCGGATTCAGACTGATCGTTGTTGCTGTGTCGTTTCTTTAACCCTTTTGTTATATTTCGTTTGTTTGCTACTGTCCCATCCCCTAGCGTTTTACTTTTTACTTTTTACTTTTTTTTTATTACTTTTATCAAAACCAAACTTTGCTTTAATTTTTTAGCTTTTTCGCTTTTATTGAATGCAGAATGCTGATATTGATTTTAACTTGCAATAAAAATATACATTCCAATTTCAATAATAAAAAAACATATATATATTCCAGCTTTTCCTTTTTTTTTTTTTACTCTCGATTAACAAACTATTTATTGGTATTTTATTGGCCCAAACCTCTCATAATGTTGAATCAAAAATTAATTTAAAAGCAAACTACTTGAAAAAGAAACAAAAAAAAATACCAGGTTTTGGATGTTATCCCTGATACTTATAGGCTGAGGTTGTTTAATGGATTTGAAAGACCAAGTGAGAAAAAAAAAGATCTTATCTCTTAAATAAACTATCTGGAATAAAAAAATCGAAATAAAAGTCAAGAAAATCCAACACCAAAAACGATCTACATTTCCTTTATCCACCAATCCCTTGAATATAACGAGAAAATACAAGGTCAAACCGAGAAATCAAAAAAGTAACGCAGCAAAATGAGTACCGGAATATTTATGAATCAAAGAGTGTTCAGAGACATGTTGGCTAGAAAGGCTGTTGTCGAAAAGGAAACGGAACGAATGATCTGGAGATACATGTCAAGAAACACAACCCTACCAACACGAACAAGAATCCAGGCACAATTGGCATTAACCAGAGTCAAAAGAAACGCCAATCCAACTGCCATCAGAAACAGATGTTTGGAGTCTGGTAGAGGTCGTGGGATTATGGGAGATTGGAAAATGTGCAGATTCCAATTCAGATTGAAAGCTCTTGCTGGTAGCCTGCCCGGTGTCCAAAAAGCATGTTGGTAACTTATATATCCAACCCAGAAACATTGAACACGGTCTTAGAGCGTATTGAAAGATGCGTGGGCAAATAAATGTGATTAAAAGAAAAATTATAAAAAAAACAATAAATTAAAAGTCAAAGGAAATACAAATACAAAACCAAAACGTGTGATTATCAGATAATTGCTACTACTACTACTACTACTACTACTACTTGATCGCATTGTCCTTTTTTATTTTATTAGATCTCAACTAATCAATTACTCGGTTTAATTTTTGACCACTTCAACTTTTCAATAGTAGTTTAAATTTCTATTTTTATTTATTTGTGGAAATAACAATAGTAATAGCAATAATAATAAAATAGGGATATTTAGATGACCAAGTGATGGATAAATAACTAATAGTATAGATGGTTAAATGTGAGGATAATGGACGGTGTTGGGTTTGGGCCTTCGTTGTAATTTGTTGTGTATTGCTCTTGTTTTGCTCTTGTCTTGTCTTGTCTGGAATGTTTTTATTTTTGTTGTTTTCTCAACTTTTGTGATGTCTGGAAAACTTTACCAGGTTGGTCTAGACGAATTCTTGGCCAAATCGATCATTTTCCAGCCACCAGTAATAGGGTTATCGATGTTTTCTTGAACCTTTGTGAATATCGAAACGTATTGGCATGCTTCGATCAGATCCTCACTGCCTGATACTATTTCCCCAGAAATCTTGTTTCTGAACACATTGTTTTCTTGTGTTTGGAATGTCACAATAATCACTGGCACCTCATTATCCAAAACCTTTGCCGAGTGGAACTACATTGCATTAAACCGCCAATCAATCAAACTCTGTGTTAGTGCAAAAGTACTTGCAGGTTTACATTTTGATCATGATTCAACAAAATTAATTAAAAACAAAAAACGGCTCAACACCAATGCCAGTATAGTAACCGCCAATACCACCTATTCCCCCATAAACTTAATCAAATTAAATTAGGCTTATCTGAACCAGTACTTACATCAACATTTCGCAAGTCTAAAATCTTACAATCCGCAACAATCCCTTGTGTAGCTTGTGCCACAATGATAGCACTTAGTACATTGTATGACGCCTCAGAGCACCACTCTTTCAATGTCTCTTGGTCACCCTGCAGATACGCATCCATAACTTCAGGGATAATGTACTGTCTACAGTCCTTGATAAATGTGTCCAAGTTGAACGAGTAATCTATCTGATCTCTGATCTGCCTCAGCGCTTGTGCAGACTCCGTTTCGTTTATAAAGTATCCAAAGACACCTCTGATTCTATCCTTCACAGCCCTGGTTGCCTCGATCACTGGGTTCTCGCTCTCCTCCATCTTTTTCTGTGCTGAGAATATGTCTATATTATCCCAATTCATGTTTTATTTAGCAAAACCCTTTTCATTCCGTCAAATTGGTTTCATCAACAATGGTCAATAGCTTCATATATCCCTAAATGAACCAAAACTATCCAAACATCCATCTACTATAAATACAACGGTGCTTACTTTGCATCAGTGAACTGTTTGATTTGAAGTTTGACCAGCTTTCTTTCCATTTTGAATCCTTGTGCATAACCAGACCTTCTCCCGCCCTTTTAAAAGTTTTAGGTAAACATCAAAAACACATTCAGTATTTAGCTCGTCTAAACCTCAAAGCTGCTTGGAGTTTCAAATCCATCTCAATTCAGACTCCAGTCCCATAACTATGTTGAAATTAATAAAAATCAATTCTTACTCTGGATCTGCTCGGATCACTCTGTTCTTTCTATATTCTGCAAATGTCTTTGCCCTGTTTGTCTGGCTCAACACTCTGGAAGCACGACGCTCTTCCTTTGATTTATACCCTCCGTATCGGCCTCCAACCTCATTTACATACGAACTGACGTTTGATGCAACAGTTTTGTATGCCTCTGTTTTTTTTATTGGTTCTGCTGCAATCGAGGCCACATTCTCAACTACCTTGGCTGTGCTCGCAATCTAAAACACCATTTTGTTATTATCTTAATACTTGATTGCCATTTTCAAAAAAGAATACATACAATCTCTCCCGCTCTCACCCAATCAATTCCTTGCTTTTTTAACCTTTCTCACAATTGCAACGACAATAAAAAAAACTAATGCAAGCGTTGTTTATTAAATATCGTTTATTCTTACTGCACTCCCGGTGGCCTTGACAACAGGCGACTCAGCAACCTTTGTAAACCCTTCTCCAATAACTTCCCCAACAGCCGACGCAGTCTTTTTGACAGCCTCTGCACTCGCTGAGGTCGCTTTTTTAGCCAATTTAACTGATTCAGAATCCGCAACAGCTGAGGTTTTGTCTCCAATCAACTTGGCACTCTGCTTGAACTCCTGGCTCTCTTCCATTTGCTTTTTGATCGAGTCCCTGAAGGCCTTTATGGGACTGACGTGTCCATTTGAGTAATTGATTCCGGCTGTGTGAAATGATGTTTTGGAATTCAGCAGATAAATGCCTCTTGGCAAAACTGCCTTGTTGATGTTTCTTTTTGAAATATTAAAAACTCGACTCGCAATCATTGTTCTCTTCTTTTTTTTCTTTTATCAATCCGATCCGATAGTAATAAAAAAAAATTTAAAAGTATCCTAAAATATACGAACAATCTTAAAGTATAAATCAAATCTCAATATTTCTTAATCCTGAAAATAAAGTTGTTGCTATTCTAAATATTGACTGAAACCAAACGAATATTTTATAGTCGCCTCCTACATTTTGTAAAATACTTGAACTTGACTTTATGCCACTATGTTACCTATGAAAATAGCCTGTAGTTTTTTTTTTCTAAATCTTTTTGCTTTTGCCTTGCTTTTGCTTTTGCGTTTTCTAAAGGGATCAAATTAGCTTTTATCTTTTTTTAATTTTTTTTTTAATTGATTAATATCGTTTATTTAATTGAACCATTTTTTTTAAAGATTAAGTAATTATGCCAAAATTTGAATTTGATTGGCTGATTAGAAATACTCAAAATAATTGAATTTCTTTCTTTTGCTTTTTTTTACCAACTACATGCCTTTTTCTTCTTGCTGTTACAAAATACAAAAAACATGTGAACTAATACATTAAAAGATTAAATAAAAAGGGTACGAGCACAATGAAAAGTATAACTAAGGCGAGCTTCCTGCTAGTTACTGCCAAAAAAAAGAAGTATAATATGTGTCTGTGGTTTTGTCGTAAAACGACTTTTGGCTACCTCAATCTTAATTATATTCAGCAATCAAGGTCCCGCTGAGTAGTTGAGTATCAATAATCTTAATTTTAAACTTGACACCCAATGAACACTAACGATTTGACCTTAGAGTGACCCAATGGTACTCTAAGAATATTTTTTATTTTTACATTGAATATTTTTTATTTTTTATTTTTTATTTTTTTTTCAGCTCTAGAGTCAAGAAATTGAAAAAAAAAATGTTGGATCAATAAACATTGTGAAATAATAAATTTGTTCAATATTTACAAAAAAAAATAGTAATAAACGATAGACAGTTAAAACAAATTCGAGATTCCAAGAAATAACTAAAGTTCGGCAAAGATCTAAACTTTAAACCAAAAGCAAAACAAACCGAACAGTCAAGCAAAAAACAAGACATTCTACTGAATACAGAAAAGTGGATTGGCAGGTGGTACTTGAAACACGAGAAATATAGACACGTAGACTAAAAATGGGTGAAAAAAGCACTAAAAGTGCCAAAGAGGCAAGAGAGAAACCCACCAAAGTTGAAAAAGGGGAAGAGGGCGGGCTAAGCGATAGCAGGAACGCGAGCAAAAAGGAAAAGACTGGCAAGGATAAAGAAAAAAAGAGAAAGGACAAATCTGACAAGTATTCAAAGATATTAGAAAAGGTGTCTAAAAGGATCAAGACCGAAAAAAAGGGTGGCGATGAGGTTGATGGAATTGATGCAGAAAATGGAGCAAGTGGTAGCAAATTGGAGGGAGCGGAAATCGGCGAGGAAAATGATGCGGAGTTGGGAGAGGGTGAAGAGGAGGTAGTGAAAGGTGGCGAGGAAAGTTTAGGGGACGAAGAAATCAAGGGAATTATGAAGTTCCCTGATTTTTCAGCAGAGGCGCAAGCAAAAGACATTGATATGAAGGCAGCCACAGCGATGGGGATTCCGAATTGGTTAGCAAACCCAAAGTTGATAGATTCAAAAACAACGATAGACATTACAGATTCGCGCTTTGGCCTAAGCAAGCAGACATTGGCAAGCTGCGAGAAGGAAGGAATAGAGAGTTTTTTTGCAGTGCAGGTGGCGACGCTTCCATTGCTAAAGGGATCATACAACTCGTTGAGGTTTAGGCAGCACGTGCGGGACATATGTGTTTCGGCGCCAACTGGGAGTGGCAAGACGTTGGCGTATGTGATACCGATTGTGGAGAGACTGAGCCGCCGGGTTGTTAGAAGGTTGAGGGCATTGGTGGTGTTGCCAACGAGAGACTTGGCAATTCAAGTGAAGAAGGTTTTTGACTCGTTTTGTAAATTTACAGATATTCGGGTTGGGATAGCGACTGGAGAAATGTCCTTGGCCAAGGAGCAAGCGACACTGGTTGAGTATAGCGACGAAATGTAAGTAGTTTCAGTATACAATGTAGTATATACAATTCGTTGTGTAGACTGTCTATATTTGCCTATTATTGTGTGTGGGAGTGGGTTTAAACTGATGTTTGTTTTTGTTATTTGTTTTTTTGTTTTTTTGTTTTTTTGTTTTTTTGTTTAGATTAAAAGGTGGTAGTAGCAAGGTTGATATTCTAGTGTGCACACCAGGAAGACTTATAGATCATTTGGCATTGACTAAGAACTTTACGCTTCAACATGTGGAATTTCTGGTAATTAATTGAAAACAAGATAGACTTTGCAAAGTTATAAAACAAGGGTTTAGTAAATTAAGGCGTGAATTAAAACTTTGAAATTTATTGAATTGGGGTTGGGAGTAGGTGATGGACGAAGCAGACAGGTTGTTGGCACAGGGATACCAAGACTGGTTGAACAAGATATTTGTGGCGTTTGAAAGCGGTGGTTCGGAATCGGAATCAGAAGCGGAGGTGGCGAGAGAAACTGGGGGAGGTGGAGTGTTGGCGCAAACAAGCGAGACAAACACGGTTTTACCGGTGCCAGATGCGGTTGTTGGGAATAATCGGTGGGACAATGGGTACATTCTTTCACGGCCAAAAAACAGGGTGCAAAAGGTGATGTTTTCGGCAACGCTGACCAACGATGCATCGTTGATTAGTAGTTTGAGGTTGGTTCATCCGATTTACTTGGCTGTAAAGAATGAGTTTGGAGGAGATAACGAGGTTGTTGGTGGTGGGTTGAATGAAGAGCTGGGTGGTTTTGGTGGTGTGGTTAAACAGTACGAAACACCATCGACATTAACGGTAAATCATTGTATTATATTGTTAACAAGTATATGGATGTATTCATTTTATTTGTGCTTTTTTTTGGTTGGGGGGGAGGGGAGGGGGGAAGGTACTGGGGTATGTGTTTGTATGAGAAAAAATGAAACTTTGAAAAAGGCAAATATAACGGCAATTGGATTGAAAAACTAAATTTGGAAACCTTGTAATATTGATGGAAATTTAGGAAAAGTATGTGGTATGTTCATCGTATAACAAGCCAATAGCACTGATAAACCTGTTGGAAAACACAGACACAGAGTACACCGAGTCAGTTCTAGTATTTGCAAAATCAGTTGAATCGGCCCACAGACTAACAAGGCTGATCCAGATATACAACAGCAAGAACAAGAGTCGAGATGGTAGCAATGGAGATAAACCCAAGGAAATCAAAGTTGAAGAGTACTCAAGCGACCTTGCACCAGCAGCACGAACGCAGATTCTCAAGAAATTCACAGCAACAAACGAAATCCAAGTTCTTGTGTGCTCCGACATTATTGCTAGAGGCCTTGACCTCACAAACGTCAAAATGGTTATCAACTACGATGCACCGTCCAGCATGGCGCAGTACGTGCATCGTGTTGGAAGAACCGCACGTGCTGGGCGCAGCGGTCTTGCTGTCTCGATTGTCGGGTCGCACGAAGCTCGACACTTTAGAATGCTACTTTCCTCCCACTCCCACATGAAAAAACTCTCACAAATCAATTTGAAACACAGCGACTACGAACCATACTTGCAAACTTACCAGCTGTGCTTAGACGAACTTAAAACACTTTACTCTTCGCAAATTGGCGATTCAAAATAACACTTATTTTATTTATTTATTTTTATTTCGAGCCTTTCGAATGATCAACAGGATCATATTTTTTTTTTTTTTTTTTACAACTTTATACTTTTCCAACTTGTAAAGAATCAACCAATCAAAAACAAAAACAGAAAAGTGGATAAAAGGTATTTGTATTCAATAGTTGAACAGATTAAATGAAGATGCAAATTTTTTTTTTTTTTTTTTTTTTTTTTGAGAAAATAAATAAACAAATAAATAGATAGATATAAACGATGATATTATCGAGTGGTAGTAATATTGATAGATTCTAGTTCAACGTCGTTATGATCAAAGGGATCAGAATTAGAAAAATAGTTTGATCCAGGGTAATTTTTGCCCGGGGACCTTGACTTGGATTTAGGCGTGCTAGACGAAGGCGTGGATGTTTCGTGATTTGCGTGATTGATTGGTGTGTTGAGGTAGCTGAAATCATTGCTAAAGAACCTATGGTGTTCGGGAGACCCAGACCTTGAGGCTCTATTGTAAACATAGTCAGATTTTGTAAAGACATCGATGGAGTCGTTTGAGGCAATAGAGGCGGTTTTTGAGAGTCTGGCAGAGTTGTGTGGGATTAGGTTGAAGGAAACGTCGTTTAGCATTACGGCAACAGTTTCGTTTGAAGACTCATCGATCAAGGGCGTTTGGAGGGCAGAAACGTTTTTGCTGGTGTTCTTTGACAGAGCCATTGAGTTGAAGCTGGAGCTTGTTAGGGTTGGCGATGGCTGTGGGTTTGACAGGCCGTTTAGGCTGTTGTTGTGGTTGGTAGATTTGAAGTTGGAACTGGAGCTGGAGCTGGAGCTGGAACTGGAACTGGAGTTGGGGTTGGTAGAGTGCATGGTTATGCTGTCAGCACTAAGAATGAGGGGTTCAAAGCTTTGAGGGTCAAACGAAGATGGGGCTTTGCATATTGGTTTGGTGTAAAGTTTGAGCAACAGGCTGGAAGCCATAACACTGAGACTGGACATGGCCATGGCAGCACCGGCAAAAACAGGAGGAAGTTCGATTCCAATAGGAATGAGGAAGCCCATAGCAACAGGAATACCGACAAAGTTGTACAAACAGGCCCAAAAGTAGTTGTACTTGATTCTCCTGAAAATAGTGTGGGACAAATCTAAGGCCGCAACAACATCAGTCAGATCGTGTCTCATCAGCACCATTGAGGCAGCCTCCATTGCTACATCAGTTCCTGAACAGATGGCTATCCCGACATCTGCGGCGGCAAGTGCGGGGGAGTCGTTGATTCCGTCGCCCACCATAGCAACGCCGGTTGTTTCAACGAGCCGGTAAGTGCTGGACCTGTTTACAAAGGGCAGGTAGCGCCTGATGGACTGGAACCAGGACGTGTGCTGGGTGTGTGGGGGCTGAGTTTGCAAGTAGTTGACAATCTCTTGTTTTCCGGACGGGGAAACAGCAGCATAGACGGTTTCAATGCCGCATCTCTGGGCAATAAAGCGGGCGGTCCGTGGCTGATCGCCAGTAACCATCACGACCTGGATTCCCATGGATTTGAGCGCATGGACAGCAGACCGTGACTCTGGACGCAGCACGTCGGAAAGTGCCAGTAGTCCAGCAAACTGGTTGTCAAACGCCACAAGCAACACTGTGCACCCTTCCTTCTCGTGGGTGACCAGATCGGCAACAGCGTGTTCAGGAACCTCAATTGAGCTGACTTCCATCAGCCTCATGTTTCCAATAATGACAGACACTGAAGTAGGCACAGATGTTTCGCTGGTGCAGAATGGCGCAGACTTGCTAACCTCGACTCTACATCTTAGTCCCAGCCCAGTCAGGGCTCTGAAGTCGAGCGTCTTTGTGTTTGATTGCAGCACGTGTTTTCCAAAAATCAGCTCGCAGTACCTGTGCACCGACTTACCCAGCGAGTGCTCAGAGTGTGACTCTGCAGCACCAACAATCGCCATAAACAGCTGCTGCGACCAGCTTGGCTCAACAACTACATTTGACACATCCATTTCGCCCTTGGTCAAAGTGCCGGTCTTGTCAAACACAATTGTTGACACTTTACTAGCTGTCTCCAGTGCATCGCCTCCCTTGATCAGAATCCCCATCTGCGCTCCTACTCCAGTCCCCACCATCACGGCTGTTGGTGTGCTCAGCCCTAACGCACACGGACACGCCACAACCACCACTGCCACCGATATCTTCAGCGCCACCACCAGCACGCTTCCTGTAGCCTCCACTTGCTTGGCAAACAGCTCTGGCATCTTGAACATTGGCGAAAGTCCTATCACCATCCAGGCAATAAACGTAACAACCGCCAAAATGAGAACCACTGGGACAAAGTACTGCGAAACCCGGTCTGCAAACAACTGAATTGGCGACTTTCCCACCTGCGCGTCCTCCACCAGCCTCACTATCTGTGCCAACGCTGTGTCCCCACCAACTCTTGTACACTTCATCGAAAACGTTCCTGAACAGTTGACTGTGCCTGCTATCAGTCTATCCCCAACCATCTTCAATATCGGCATTGCCTCCCCTGTAACCGTTGACTCGTCCACCTCTGAATGGCCCTCAAACACCACTCCGTCTGCCGCTATCTTTTCTCCCGGGAATACCCGCAACTCGTCTCCCACCTGGATAAAGTCGCTTTCAATCGTCTTTTCCTCAACAATGTCTCCTTCCTGGTTTCTTTCAACCAAAACGGCCTTTGGTGGCGTCAATGTCATCAGCTGCGCCAGCGCTGTAGATGCGCTTCCCTTCGCCATATTCTCCAAGTACCGCCCCCCCGACACAAACAGTATCAACATCGCTGCTGCCTCAAAGAAACAATGCGGCTTCATGTCCAGCGAATGCGTAACCGTCCACAACAACATAAATACCGAAAAAAAGTACGCCAAACTCGCTCCCGTTGCCACCAGCACATCCATTGTTGCATGCCCACTGCTCAACGCCTTATAAGACCGCTTGTAAAACTGCATCCCCACTCCAAACAGCAGAAACGTTGTCAGAATCGCCTGGATAAACACCCCCCAAGGCAGCCCCTTCACCACCGGAATCATAATCAGATCCTTGACCACTGGCACGTGCATAAATACCTTTGCCAGCAGCATCACCGGAATCCCAAGCCACATCGACTCTATCAGATTCCTCCTCCACATCAGTATCTCCTCCGTTCTCTTCAGCGACTCTATTTGCGAACTCCCCATCTTCGTGTCCACCAACGCATCAAATCCCAGCTCCCCTATCCTCTGCACTATATCCCTAATCCCCACCACCGAACTCTCATACTTTATCACCGCCGACTGCATCGCCAAATTTACTAGCACCGACTCAATCCCATCCATCTTCATCACCTCACTTTCAATTGCATGCACACACGATGAACACTCCATCCCATATATCTGCAAGTCTGCCCTCGCAAGCTTCCCCACATTCTCCCCCTCCCCCTGTCCCTCCTCGCTTCCTGTAACCTCCTTCTCATCGCTAATCACCCGCGCCTCAAATCCCAGCTCCTCAATCAGCCCCCCTATCTCCACCGACCTATCAGCCTCTCCAAAGTATATCACTCGTGCCTGCTGTGCTAACAACACTACGCTTACCCCCTTAATAAACTCCTTCTTCTCAAGCCCCTTCTCTATTGCATGTACACACGACGCACATGTCATTCCCTTTACCGAAATAATCGCCTTTCGCTCCGCAACCCTAACCTTAACCTTCTCCCTCTCCTTCTCCCCTGAATTCCCCCTCAACCTATCCCACTCTACCACTGAATCCTTATCATCCCCTTTTCCAATTCCCCGCACTCCACGACTGTCTACCGATATCCTTATAGCACTCTTGCTTTTGCTGTCAATCTCCCCAACAAACTCAACGCCAACGTCCTCTATCTTGTTTATTATGTCCAATATCTTTACCCTTTCCTCATCAAATTCCACATGTATTATGCTCTCTTTCATATCCACCCGAACTCCCTCAACTCCCCCCATTCGTCTCACCTCCTTCTCAATCATCTCTTTCTTTTTTTCTGATTTTAGTCCCTCAACCCGACAACTCCACTCTTTTATCGCCGTCTTTATATCATGTTTGTAGCTTTCATTCAAACTCGCCCCAAATCCACAATCCTCTATTTTCTCTAGTATATCTACTACCTTACACGTACTACTGTCAAATCCTATTATTCCCTTATTCTCCTTCAGTAGTATCTCTATCTTCTCCACTCCCTCCACCTCCTCTAGTGATAGCGCTATGCTCTTTACACACGATTTACATGTCATTCCCTCGATATCCACACATATTGTTGTTGCCCCTATATCTCCGTTCCCATTGCTTTTACTCTTTCCCTTATCCTCATTACTGGAAATTTCCACCAACTCCATCATCGATGAGTTCGTGCCTGTGTTTACCCCCTTTATTATTTCTACGTCAAATCCACAATCCTCAATAGTCTCCTTCACTGTATCCACTATGTTATCCACCGTCCTCGATACCTTTGCCACTGCGAGACCTTTTGCAAGATCTACCTTTATCTCTCCCACCCCCTCAACCTTCTTCACTGATTTTTCTATTGCGTTCACGCATGACTGACACGTCATTCCTGTAACCGAGTACTGCACTTCCTCCCACATCTTACTGGTGCTTATACTTATGTTACTGCCTTTGTGTGTATATGCCTTTATTACTGTTCGTTTCTATTTGACCTTCTGCTCCAAACAGTTGGCCTGCTCAAATACTCCCTTTATTGCGTGTGTTTGCTCTTGATGTTGCCCAAGTATCGTACTTACTAGTTCTTTACTCCTCCAAAGCCCTGCTTTTGGTGTTGTTGTTTTTTCTTTATTTAAATACGTTCTCCGTCTTTTAGCACACCAAAGTATTTTGTTTCTTATTACAAACACTAACAATATGCTATTTATGTTCCTACCAATCTCTTAGGTATGCTCGTGTGTGTACCAATTAGAGGTATTGTTGTTTATGATACTATTGAGCTTGACGCTATGCTGTTATCTTTTTTTTTATCTTTTGCCAAACACCTATTTAAATAGAACCCACTTCTTTCTGGAACTGTGGTTTGGTGTACGTAAATACAGTGTGTTTATTAGCCTGCCTATGTCGGTGTCAAAAACTCGGTTATTTTTGTGATATTACTATGCTTTCATACACTCTTGCGCCGTTCCTTTTGCGTAGAAAAAATAATGTTTATAATCTTAGCTTTATAATGTGTTAATGAGTGTTTCAAGGAAAGAGCTAGATTGTGTGCTCAATTAAAGCTATCCCATTTATTATCCCAATTTACTTAATCCAAATTGATTTCTTTGCTTTGCTTTTTGTTCCTACTTTAAATCCAAATAGCTCTCTTTTCATCCTTCATTGTTCTTTTGGTTTCAACCTTCAACCATTTTTTCCCAACCTTTTCTCAACTCATTTTGCCTACTTTCTCTTTATCTTTTTGTTCTTCCTTTTACTTTATTCCCATTATTTCCCTAATTCTTTTCCTCAAAAAGCAAAGCATTTTTCGGCCCACACCCTTTAAAAAAAATAAAATGTGGCGAACTTAAGCGATTAATGTGAAATGCTTTTATGATTTGTCCAAATCACATTTCATTTAATAGCAATATTTGCTAGATTATCCAATAAACATTGTCTAATCTCAAAATTGCACTATTTTATTCAACTCTTCCATTTACAAACTTCTTTTATGCTGGTTTTTTTATTATTAAATCCCTTTGCTCTTATTTGTGCAAATAAAAACATTTAAACAAAATCACACCATTATTACTAAGCCTGAACTTGCTTTTCCTATTACCTTCTGTGTTTTTTTTTCCTCCTTTAATTTCTAAGCATGTCATTTAAATCCTCTTTAGTTACTATCTTTCTATAGGATCATTTTTTACATAACTATTGCAAATTAAAATTGCACAGAGCCAATAGCCTGTCCTCGAACTTGATTTTATTATTATTTCAAACCAATTCGCTTTTCTCCAATACAATTTCTTGGCTTGTTTGTGCTTAACAAAACTTAACCACGATTATTCTCAATTTCCACGAATTCTTTACTTTTTCAAATCCTCCAAGCTCCTATTTTGCTTTTACACCACTAAATAAATGCTTGCTTCAGGCTGCCGAATGAACATCAAACTATCAACTGAAATGCCTAAACACGCACTTGATTTATTTAATTTACTTTGTCCATATGGCGAAAACATTTCCAGTGTACATTAAACAACTCTTTATATATTATAAGACTCTATATTATACAACTCATTATATACTATACAACTCTTTATACATTATACAACTCACTATATTACTCAACTTATCTTTATATTATTCAACTCTTAACATTCCTCACAAATAACCATTACATCTGGATTAACACTGTCAATGTTGTTTGAAGAAATTCACGCTTACCTCGCTATGACCAAATTTGACCAATCTAACTATTGAATTGTAGTAAACAGCGTCAATTCTGAGGTGACGTTGTTCTCTGCCCAGTGTGTATTCTCTCATTTGATGTATCCCGTGTTTGCTTGCTTTTAACCAAACCAGTTGATTCAAAAGCTGGATATATAATTATCTCGGTACCAAAAGCATTGTATATCCCAAACATCTGATGCACAATCATTATTGACCTTGAAAATGTTTAAACTGCCAACAAACAAGAAAACTTGTACTTACTATTAAGCAACTAGAAGCATTGTTTTTGTTCATAATATGATTTCGTCAATAATAGATAAAAATAATAATACGATTTACTGTGTAGTAATGTATGGGCTGATATTAATTTAAGAATACATATTATTAACCTTTCAAATGTATTATTGGCTAGACATGGGCATTGTTGTCAATTAAATTATAAAATATTATTGGATGTAACCAAAGTTTGCTCTAACTAATATTTGTCCACAGCTAACCAGATTAAAGCTTAAATTTACTGGCCAACTTGATATATTTGATCAATGTAAACCTCGGAATGACTTGGTAACTCTAAACAATAAAAAGCTTACAAAACAAAAACCAGAAAACAATAAAAAAGAAAAGGCAAGTCGAGGGAGCGCGAATAGGTCAAACCATAAACACATCAAATTAAAGTACACGGCATAATTCTTACGTATAGCACAGCTGTTAAGGTATAAGTATATTTTTTAATCTAACCCAAAGTTAGACAGAGCCTGCTAGTGGAAACGTTATGGCTAGTCAGAGCTTGAGGTCGGTTTACACTGTTTTAGGCGGAGGCATATCTGGCCTATCCTCCGCTTGGCATTTATCAAAAAAGCTTCCAAGGGTTAAAGGTCAGAACATCCCAAGCATAACTTTGGTGGAATCCTCAAACAGATTAGGTGGCTGGGTTGAGTCAGAAAAGAAGAAAATAAACAATGATATAACTGCGCTGTTGGAAAAAGGACCTAGAACCCTACGAGTGGGCGACACCATGGAATCTCGTTCGATTTTAGAAATGGTTAGTTAAAAAATATCCATGCCATATTTATATGCTTAAATGCATTTTTTCTTCCTTTAGCCCCAAAAACATTGACATACAAGTTGGAGCAAATTAATAAATCACGGCTTATCCAAAGGTTGCTTTGAACTCAAACTCCAAAAGGTTTAAAAGCTCAAAGGTTTAAAGGTTCAAAAGCTCAATGT
This sequence comes from Capniomyces stellatus, assembly GCA_001661515.1. Taxonomy (NCBI): domain Eukaryota; kingdom Fungi; phylum Kickxellomycota; class Harpellomycetes; order Harpellales; family Legeriomycetaceae; genus Capniomyces; species Capniomyces stellatus. Next base: position 611,093 of record LUVW01000013.1, on the reverse strand, counting down.
ATATACGTAATAAAAAAGATAGACGATCTTGGGTTACACGATCAGGTTGTTTTTGCTTCAAAATCATCGCCGGCTTCAACAAATAGATTTATATACTACAATCGCAAGATAAATGCAATACCAGGGAAAGGCTCGCATTTATTTACACGTTTTTCAGCTCCTATACAGCCAATAATATCTTCGATTTTAAAAGATATATTCACTTCAAGAAATACACCGCTCGAGCTAACAGACGAGTCAATGTCGGCATTTATTTCCAGAAGGTTTGGGTCAAAGATTGACGATAGACTACTGTCTGCTGTTATGGCCGGGATTTTTGCTGCAAACACAGACAAGCTAAGTGCAAGAATGATATTAGGAAAGCTATGGCGATCCGAAAGACTGGCCGGAAAAGTGCTTACTGGTTTAGGCAAGGCAAAAGCAGAAATGGAGGCGAGAATCAGTAACAACAAGTATGTAAGCACGTGTATAGCCGAAGACCAGATACTGTGGAGCGAAAGAATAAAGAGGAACCCCGAGTTCTGGGCCAAAATAGCAAACTCGAGTATTATTTCCTTTAAAAATGGCATTCAAACTTTGACAGACTCGATAAAGCTGGATCTTGACAAAAACGCTAGTGTAAAAATTATAACGGGGAATGCGTGTAGCCAAATCCTAAAATCAGACCTGAACAACGTAACAAATCTTAGTATTATAGCTTAAGCTGTTTGTTTGCTCAATCTATACTTTAAATAAAATATACAAGTTTATGACTTCTGTTTCTGTAGAACATTGACGTTGTGCTTGATAATGGAGACAGGATAAACACAGATAAGGTTATCAACACAATTCCAATAAATGCTAGCAAGCCACTGTTTCCGAAAGATATTCTACCATCTATTTTTTCTACAAGCTACTCTAGCGTAGCGGTAGTCAACCTAACGTACCGCGGCGTGAATAAAATCGCACACGATGGCTTTGGGTTTTTGGTCCCACGAGACTCTTGGAATGACACTGATGTGATTGGCGTGGTCTTTGACTCCTCTTGCCTGCCTGAGCAGGATTGTAGCTCGGATATAACTCGGTTTACTGTTATGATGGGTGGTCCGGTATTTGATGAAAAATTCTCAACACCAGCCAGTGTCAGTGACGATAGCCTTACAGCAAAAGCAACTTTGGCCATGAGAAACATTCTTAAAATAGACGAAGATCCTATTGATGTTTCTGTTAGCCTAGCACGAAACTGCATCCCATTATATGATGTAGGATATTACGAGAAGCTTATTGAGCTTGAGTCTTGGCTAAAAGCTTGGGATGAAAAACTTTTATTTACGGGTGCCGCATATGGTGGGCCCAGTGTAAACGCCTGTGCGCTGCACTCAAAGCTTCTGGTAAACAAAATTCTGTCGCGATCAGATAGCAATAGAAGCAGTCTTTTGGGTGGAACAACCATCACCGGTCTGGAGGATATTATTGAGACCTATTGATATGCTTGCATATTTATTTCTGCAAGTTTATTTTTCTCGTTCTTTTATCTCACTCTTATTTCTCCTTTTTCATTTTTTTACTCTATAGTGAGGCTTTATTTGAAATCAACATAGGGTATGTAAAAGTAATATACAGAATTTTTTTTTAAAAAAAAAGAAGAAAAAAAAAGTAAACGGAATCTAGTACAAATAAAAGCGGAGAGTCTATAGTAACAAAGAGGAAATTGATTTAGAGCCAATGGGCGATATTGTTTTGCCAATGTTGATATCGGCTCTCGGTCGGTTTATACTAACAGACCTATTTATATACTCGCCAAACTTGATAAACTTCATGCTCAGGCTTATTGGATTGCAGTCAGATTTCTCTATCTTGTTCTCAAAAAAAATTGGTTTATTAATACTCTTGGGTACAACCGATATGCCACCATACGTCATGTTCGAGTAGCTTGGAACGGAATCAAACACATCTAGCTTTCTTTTGTTTGAGGGTATTGAAGTTAAACTTGGGTAGGCGGAAGGCAGCAGACTACATCTGTAGTATGCAAAGTCTTCAGATACGCATGGTTGGATTTCGTTTTGATTTTGTATCAGAGAATGTATCTGCATGCAATCTGGTCTAACTCCACAGCTATTCGCGCTAGTTTGAGTTGATGGTAACACTGATGATGTTAATGATGTTGATGAAATCGATGGTGCTGATGACACTGATAGTGTTGGTGACATTGATGGGACAGACGCCGCTTTATCCTTTTGTATCTTTCCTTTTTTCAGCTTCTGTGCGGAATTTGCCTTGTGTTTTTTTGATGGGATATTTCGATACCTTATTGAATGCCTGTACATACACTCGTCTCCTCGCCTTTGACAATTCCGACAACTTGGTGATATACCGTCGCATCTAACTTTACGACGCTGGCATGATGTACAGCTCTTGAGAATGGCCAGCTCACCCTTATTGTTGTCTTCGTTATTAACCGTGTTGGTCATATCTATTTGTTATACTTGTCTATATACTGATGCGTGCTTGAAATGATTTTTCCTATCTCTGAGGGCTTAATAATTAGGTGGGGGTTTGGTAAACAACTCAAAATTTTCGCAGACCTTTTGTGTTTGGTGTATTGAGCTCTTTGTTGTCTTGATTCGGGTCAGACGCACTTGAGCCTGCTTACTATTCGACTGTAAAAATAACTTATAATGGATTACTTGAGCAATGTCTGCCAATATCCAACAGCATATATAAACCAGGTTATTGGTGTGCAACTATGGCTTCAATGCAAATACGCAATCATATATAACATATATTCAGCAATAAGACGTGTGGTCTACTGCCTCCTTGTTGTCAATTGTCTAAACAACTTTGGTGTTTTGTGCTATCTGGATATCTACTTTGTATGCTTTTCTGTATTTAAGCGGTGGAATTAGAAGACTAAAACTGTGATGAATCAAAACAATAAAAAACAAAGGTCCAACTATTAAAGTGCTATATTTAAAGAAATCCACGGGTGCTAATTACTGTAAACCTTGTTAAATTTCAACGTCGGTACGAATTTTACGCTAAATATAGCCAAAATTAATTTTTATCTACTGATTAAATTTTATATTCAGTTCCAAACCGAGTGCAAGTAAAATGGGACAGATGAAAAAAAAAACTAAAAAAAAAAACTGAAGGTGTAATTAAACCATGCGACTTTTTCAGCGAGTTGTAGGTGTTTAATTGAAAAGTCAAGAAATAATAGACTGGAATTTCTGATGTGTTTACGAGTTTTATTTTTAAGAATGTCTTTTGCAATGTAGAAATTCAAGACTAGCTTGCTTCAAGTTCAATAGCATAAATAGCTCAGTTGTGATAGAATGGATAGCACACCCCATTCGCCAAAGCAAATATACGGAGGTTTGACAAAATGATTATCGCTAATAAAGCACCAAAGTCGCTAATTGGCTTTTAGTGAATTGAGCAATTGTAAAATCAGAGAGAAAAAAAAATCGTTGAACAACAAGGACCAAAAGCTTTACATCTTGAGAGTGAAATGAGTAGGTTTACGCGCTGGTATTGGATAAAGGACATCAATATAACTTTTTCACTCTGGTGCAACAATGCTTCTCTACTTTGAAACTGACGATTAGCAAATTTAGCTCAAAATTGAAGCAAACCAGACGTACATTCTATTGGTGAACTAAACTTTACTTTTAATTATTTCCCATCAGCCATTGGTCATATGCTTTTCACCAATTGCTAAATTACGTTTCGTCTTGTTGCTCTAGCTATTATTATTATTATTATTACCCCTATTACTTTTCAGTCCTTCCATGTGGAAAAGTAAATAGACGAACAATAAAACGCAGATTGGCAATGAAAGGTTGTTTCCTCTAAACTACAATCAGCCTTCGCCTATTGTTAGCCTGTACATTCAACAAAATGAATGATAATAAGTGAGTCAATTTTACCATTGGCCAGCTATTTGAAACAAAATAGCACTAGTATAAAGTATCGTACAGGTTTTTTTTTGTACTAAAAGTTTTGTTTTTTTTTTATAGAAATGTTTTACTTGTTTTGGCTCACACCGAAATACAACAATACAAAGTGCTATCATGGGTTTGGTAATAAGCTTCGGAACCACCTGCTTCCACACTTTCAGTAAATGGGCTACCTTCAAGACAGATATACAAGCTACCACCCGATTGATCCTTTTGTTTCATTTTATTTTTAGAACTCGCTTAATGTACCAGTAAATTAGCCTAGCATTTCTCTATATCCCAGCATTGAATCTGACTTTTAATAAAATATATATTCTTGTCTTTTGACATACAACACTCAATGCATCCTGCTTTGGTGTATTGCTTCATAAACACAGCAATTCCCTTCTCTTTGATTATAAATTCTGTTAGCTATTGGCATATTATTAGTTGTTTGCTCTAGTGTTATCGATTCAACGCAAACAGGAATTCGCTGATTAAAATGAATTACCCGAATGACCCAGTCTTCAACATTGAAGATTAAAATCTAGTTTTTATATGCCAGGGTTATATTTCTTTTTTATTGTTATTGAAATCAGGGTTTTATTTCTATTGAAGCAAGAAAAACATCAGTATATCCTGTTTTAATTCTAATTACCAACTGGCGCTAAGTGTTGAATAATAATAAAAACACATATAGATACCATTTCCTTTATCTTGACGACCTTGTTAATTAAAGTATGTATCAAGTACACGACATGAATCAACCATAATGTCGTCGCCTCCCCCCATCCCAGTCTATACTAACTGGCAAGATGTTCATACTTTTGAATCAAATTCAACAGAATCAATGTAATATTAGGCCTGTATTTTTGTATGAAAAATACCCGGATACTATGCTTTGAGATTTCCGTGATATTGCTATGGTGGTTTGATATAGCATAGAGAAGGTAGTCTTTTCACAATATGGCAAATGTGGTCTTATTTCTACTAATAGTAACAACTCTTGCTCTTATTTTTGTTTTTATTGCAGTTGGCTAGGCTTTCGATATACCCTACTTGGCATCGTTGGAAAATACAGTCAGGTTTATATACACACGCTTGTGTTAGCCTCAAAATAGAATGAGACTCTATGCTAGTATTTAATTAAAAATAAATCAATGGCTTTATCTAAAGTCTTTGTTTCAATTCAAAAAACAGAATGCTCGCTGCGACTTTTTTTTCAATTTGTTTTTTTTCTTTGAATTGTCAAATTAATTTTTTTTATTGAAATTTTGAATCAGCAATTTAATTTAATTTAATTCATTTTTTTTCTTTCTTTTATGAGCCATTCAGATTGTTAAAGTACTAATTCAGCCTAATCAATAATGCTGCATGCATCAAAATTAAAAAAGGGGAAGAGAGTATTGGGTGGACATTGGAGCCACAGAGCGAATATATTGGATAGAATTTGACTGTGCTACACAGGTTGATGACATGCATTTATTCTGAAAAGGGTATTTTGACTAGGTAAAAAACTTGTGAATTGTGATTGTAATATTTATAGACAAAAAACCACCAGCCTTTATTATTCTTTGGTGGGTTTAAAATCGATGATTGTACTGTGATCAACGCTTTAACAAATTAGGGAATTAAAACCAAGGTTTTCATTATATATTTCGTTTTATTTTAAAGGAAAAGACAGAGTAGCAAAAGGTATGTTGGGCTCAATATAAAAAAGGCGTGCCAAGAAAATTAAAGATGATGCCAGGGTAGAAGAAAAGTAAAAACGGTGTGGAGTTAGCATGAACAAAACTAACAGCCACGCAAAACCAATATTTTTTGCTTGATAGAAAAAATATAATTATTTCATAAGAAAAAGAACAATGTTGGCATAAACACGGGCAAGTTTAATAAAACAACAGAAAGTGTGTATAAAATATTCACCTCGATTGAATAGAGATTTTCAAGAGCGACCAGCAATAAACCAGCATTGCCATTATTACTTTTCAATGCGATTTGCAAAAGCTAAACAAGAAAATAGGCCAACGAGTCTAGAGGCGAGCAGAATACACAATGAGTAGATGGGAAAGAAATCTTGGAGACCCAGCATGCTATTAAGTCTTGAGGCAGTTTGACAACATTGATACAAAAGCATACAACGTATTACCGATTACAAATCACCGCTTGATAGAAGCGCAGGTAGTGAATGACTTGTAGTTGCAACAGAACAAGCAATTAGAGTTTCAGACAGCATTAAATAGGAAGTAAAATGTGCGCTGATTATTAATAAAATAACTAGTAAACAAGTAGTAAAAAGACTGATGAACAATTAAAATAGGATGTGGAAGAATAGGCGGAGATACAGGCTGTTCTAAATATTAAGTAGATTTTTTTTTTTTTGCAATAGATTTTCTTTTTTTTCCACCTAAATTATTTTTTATATTCGACCTTATATAATAACCATTTAAAATAATTACAACTCTTTTACATATAAACTTTTTTTCTAAAATCAAATTGAATTTTATTTGTTAATGGTATTGATAGAATCAATAAATTAAAACATAATTGGTAGATTGATTTGTAAGTGAATATTTATTTTTAGTGTTTGATAATCAGAATCGAACAATTAAAACGAAACTAAGGGCCAAATCGTTACTTTAACTCCTTTTAACGAGGCATAGGCGGTTTTTGACAGCTTTAGTTTCAATGTAATTATTTTTATTTTCGTTTTCAGAGTAAAAGGCAAAGAAATAAACAAAAGATAATTTGTAAATTTGCTTGTTTGAAACTTTGAGATTTTTTTTTTCTCAGCAAATTGTTTTTGTGATGAAAGGAGAAACGAAGACTAAAAGGAAATTACGATGTTTTAAACTAAAGTGACAATCAGGTTGGAATAGATTGAATATTAAGATATTCTTTATACCAGAAGCCCCAAAAAAAAAAAATATTAGTATTTAAACAATATTGAGCTTTGCTTTACAAAAAGTAGAAGGAGACTTTACTTTATTTTTCCCATTTGCTTCCCCCACTTTTTTTTATAAAAACAATATAGCCAACATAGATAAACAAGCATATACTATTTACTTTACGATATAATATCTGATACAATACAACTACATACTTAAGGGAGGGCCAAAAGATTGTAAAAGTAATCCAAGGGACAGACATAATAGAGATCGTTCCAAACACATAGCAGCCAAAGCGGTAAAAGTCGGATCAGTAAGCGTTATTATCAGAATTGAACAGACTTCAGACGCAGAAAGAAAGTAGAACCGGTCTTTTTGAGAGTTTAAGAATCGGTAACAAGAGGAAGAAAGAAAGTAAAAGGCGAACATATACCAAAACAGCAAACGATCAAGCATATAGACGCATTTACAGACATATAGTATATCCACACATAATATATATATATACCCACACCTATACCTATATACCCACACCTACACCTATACCTACACCTACACCTACACCTACACCTACACCTACACCTACACCTACACCTACACCTACACCTACACATAAACATACACTTATAACCACACTCAGACTCGGACAAAGTAGTGACAAGGGTTGTTCTGAGGTACACTAGACAAGATATCATTAATCCAAGATCATAGCAAATTCTTTAAAGAAATAAAGTTAGCTGGGGGAATTTTAGATACATCAAAGTATGTTGATAGGGGATACATTTGAATAGAGACTTGAAAGATAAAAAAAAACAAGCTAGAAAAACAAAGGCAAAGGCAAAAAAAACGCTGTATTGAGAGTCAAAAGTAGAAAACCCGAGGACTAAACATGACAGTGGAAAATAAAGCAAATGAAGCGAGCCCATTGGTGGCAGGAAGCGGACAGAATAGTGGAAAATTAATAAATACAGCCAAGCTAAAGATTAAGTTAAAACGTTACCATAGGATAACAAAAACAAAAGTCAAGAAGATTTTAGCAGAGTATGTGACGTGTTGTTATGATCCAGAGGGCCCAGCAAGCAAGGAGCCAGAAAGTAAGAGCCATGTTGGTAAAAAAGAGGAGACAGGACCTAAAGACGTGTCTACTGATCAGGTAGCAGAGGGCTCAAGTAATACACAAGTCCAAGAATCAGATAAGGTGGTAGGGGTGGAAAGCGGCGTAGAGAAGGTACAGGAAGAGACTGGCAGATTGGACACATCGAATATAAAGTCGAAGGCATTGGAGCAAGATGACATGGCAGGCAGAAAATTTACGACACTAAATACAGATAGTTCGGCGAGTTTGCTGACGAGCATCAATAACAAGCTTGTTAGGATGAGCAGCGATGAAGCAGAGGCGAGGGAAGCGGATGTGAAGCCGATTTCCAGCGAAAAATCCGCGGATGGCAAAGCTAGCTTGTCATTGAAGGAAAAGAAAGAGAGTAAAGAGAAAAAAGAAGTAAAGGTAAAAAAGGGCGAAGAGATAAAAAAAGAAGAAAAAAATGAGAAAAAGGAAGAAAAAAAGGAAGAGAATGCACAGAGTTTGGAAAACAAGGCGGCTGTAACAGTAGGGTCAGATTATCTTTTGAGCGTTGATATGGGGCCATCGTTTGAGCCACAGGCAGATATACTGAACCTGAATGAAACAAAGGGGGTAGAGGGAGGGTCGGATGTGTTTGTAGATATATCGGATATTATAGGGTCATCTGAAACATCGGATGAGAATGAAGAGGACGACGAGTTGCGTAGCGAGATTACATCACCACGAGACAACATAGCGACGCTATCGTCTGAGCGACTGGTGACGCATATATCGCAGCACTACCTGCTAGAACCAGTGATTTCAGAGCATTGGGGCCGGAAATGTTTGGTTCTGGATCTGGACGAAACGCTGCTGCATAGTTCGTTTAGACCGGTGGAAAATCCAGATCATATTGTGCCGGTGATTCTTGAGGGGCAAGAACATAGTGTGTATGTGGTAAAGAGGCCGGGCGTGGACTTGTTTCTGATAGAGATGAGCAAGTACTACGAGCTGGTTGTGTTTACGGCAAGTTTGTCGATGTATGCAGACCCAGTGCTTGATTTGCTGGACAAGTCAAGGGTAATAACACATCGGCTGTTTAGGGAGTCTTGCAACCTGTACAATGGGAACTACGTGAAGGACCTGTCGAGGCTTGGAAGGCCGCTGAGCAGTTCGATAATCATAGACAATTCCCCAGCAAGTTATGCGTTTCACCCAGAAAACGCAATAGCAATAACAACATGGTTTAATGATCCACACGACACAGAGCTGTTGGATTTGATACCGTTTTTGATCGACTTGTCACACGTGGACGATGTATCTAGCGTGCTGTCACTAAACCACACTCATGCTAATCATAAGCCACTACCTCAGTCTAGCTGGACTAAATCCAACTCTCCTATTGTATCAAGTAAATGCTAAGACCTAATTCTTGGTCAAACTGTCCCTCCAACTCCCTCCAACTCCCTCCCCTCCCCCTCTCTCTCGAAAGATACTATATCTTATCTTGGGTTACTACTATCATTATAAATTTCTTATTATCTATACTCGACTCAATTTAATTTTACATATTTATACTACAATCAATTTCACACCCACTTTAACTATAAAAAACTAGTCAAAAAAAAATAAAAAAATTCCTTCCATAAAAAAAAGGAAAAATGGGAGCCCAGTTATATCTATAAACTAGAATTATTGTTGTCAGCATGCTAATAATGATATTGAATGTACTTGTAACTTTTTTTTAATTTTTAATTTTAATTTATACTTTTAGTAATTTATATTAAAATGTAAAACGTAGAGTTTGAAGCTTAAAAAGAAGAAAGTAAAAAAAAAAAAAAAAGTATATTGGAGAAAAATAGTTTGAGATATAAAGAAGAGGAGTAGAGGGGAAAGTTATGGTTGGCAGCGGCCTGGGAAACGTGGATACAAGCAGCAGTCCTTAACAGTGAATCTGTTAGTGATCCAAGCAAGGAAACGTTCGATTCCGAGTCCAAACCCACCATGAGGGCAGGAGCCGTATTTGCTCATATCGGTGTACCAGTAGTAGTTTTTGGTATCGATTCCAGCCTTTTTAAAGGCGGCAAGCAGCTCTTCGTGGTCCCAAATACGCATTGATCCACCAACAATCTCACCAACATTGGGCATGAGCAAGTCAACAGACTCGGTGACTCTTGGGTCGTCTTTGGTGGCAGGCATGTAGAAGGACTTGATTGGGCCTGGGAAATGAGTTAGGAGAATTGGCTCGTTGATAGTGTCAGTCATGTAGCGTTCTGGGGATTCAGGAATGTCGTCGCCAAACTCAAAGTCCTTTCCATCCTCTTCGCGCTTGATTCCGTGTTCGTTGAGCCATTTGATTGCGTCTTCGTATCTCATGCGTTTGAACGGCTTGTTTGGTGGGGTAAATGTTGGGTTGAGTTGTTCAAGCAATTTGCGTGATACTGGATCGTTCCACAGCCTATCAGTGACATCACGGACCATAAACTCTATCGAGTCGAGCAGATCCTCAAACGTAATAAACCCAATTTCTGCCTCGCAATGCGAGTACTCGGCCAAGTGTCTCCTGGTGTTTGACTTTTCCGCTCTAAAAGACTCGGCTATTGTGTACACATTTCCCAATGATGGCAAACATGTCTCCAAGTACAGCTGTGACGACTGGGTCAAGTACGCCTCCTCTCCGTAGTATGGCAGGTGGAACAGTGTTGATCCGCCCTCCACCATTGTTTGCACCAGACATGGTGGTGTTACTTCGGCATACTCCACGTGCTTGAAATGGTCTCTAAATGCACGCAGTGTATGTGCCCGCATCTTTAGCACTGCTGAGTGTGTGTCTCCTCTCAACACCAAGTGTCTCTGGCTGTACTGCACGCTTGGATCCGATTCAGCGTTTACCTTGTTTGATATTGCCTCGTCTCCTCCTGCTGACTTGGCAACCAACTCCCAGTAATCAACCACTAGTTCGTGGCCCCCAGGCGCCTGTTTTATCACCATTGTTTATTTATTTACCAGTTTATTTATCGATTGATTTATTTGTTGGTTTATCATTCCAATCAATCAATCCATTTAGTCTACTCATACGTTATCTGCCACCACTTGCCAGTATCAAACTTTTGAATATATATAAATGCAATATCTTACGTTTTTGCCTTCTGGAACAACCTGCAATGTACCAAACAGGGTTACTGTTGACTCCAATGTCAATGTAATCGCATCAAAAGTGTGGCACTATGTTTAAAATATCCATCCATTTACGTTAGCCAATTGTCATTTTTTTTTTTTTAACCCTCCCCTAAAACAACCCGCACCCTCACAAACAACTTTCATTCCTTACCAATCTGTCAGTCATAACCGACTGCAAGAAACCAGTCCCGTCTCTCAGAACAATAAACATCATGTCCTTGCCTTGCACTCTATGGCGATGTACCCATCCACTAACTCTGATACGTTTTCCGCGGAACTCGGTTGCTTTGTTGATTTTAATCTATCAGTAGTACAATTTAATGCCATATCAGTTGCTGCTACCCACTTTACACATTATAAATATACATTCTACATGTACATTATAAAGCCGGGCTTACTACCATAAAACTAAAACCAAAACTAAAACTAAAACTAAAACTAAAACTAAAACTAAAACTAAAACTAAAACTAAAACTAAAACTAAAACTAAAAACTAAACAGTTTGTTAGCTACCTTCTGGGCTGCTGGCAAAGATTCATCCTCTTTGATTACGACTGACTTGCTCTCTTCGACTCTTTTTCTTTCCTCTTCTTGCTTGACAAGTGCTTCTTTTTGCTCGCGCTCAAAGTTCTCAGCATGCTTTTTCGCCTTTTTCAAGTTGAGTTCGTGTGTCTTTTTTGCTTTTTTCAACGCTGATTGAGCAATTGGCTGGTATCCCTCTACCTCCTTGTCTTCTCCTGGTGTTGGTGCCTTTTTCACAAGGAAAGCTACTTCCCCCAAGGCCGCTGTTGCTGTCACTGCCCCTATTGGTGTTTTGAATGGTGCCTCAATTGTTCCGGTACCACTTTCATCCGATCCAATCACTTCGTCAATGTAAACTATTTATTTATTTATTCCACAAGTTATAAAGCTCAATTCCGTTAATCAAACACTTCAATTCTGCCCATTCCCAACTAATCGGATTCACGTAGCATTTGCTCAACACCATAAATTTCTTAATCAAACTAAACTCTTTGCATTTACAATGCTATCTTAAACAAATCATAATAGCCTAATCTACTTTGAAAACTTACTTTTTTGGCCTAGTTCCATGCTTGCAACTTTGTCTTGAATTTCAGACATTTTTAATCTTTTACTCTTGCCTTTTTTTTTGTAATCTAGAGAAAAATGTTCTCTTATTTTTATTAATTTGTTCGAGTTTAATCAACTGTATTTTGTTTTTTTTTTTGGAAAAAAAAAAAAAAAAAAAATTTTTTTTTGAATTTTATCTTTTTCAACTTTTTTTATCTGTTTTTTTTTTTGGAATACTCCAGATAATTTATTAACTAGTTGTTGTTGACATCTGTTTTTTTTTATTGTATATATTTATTATTGAATTAGCGGAATCACTTTTATAATCAACCTAATACCAGACATTAGCTTTGAGGAAGGGGGATTTTTTTAACTTTTTTTTACATGATACCTTCCAACTCCATTTTACCAACTGTTATTACTACTTTTATTTCTAGTTGCGTTGATTTCTATTTTCCAATTTTGCTTTCTTTAGAGATTTAGCCCTCTGTTCTAAATCTGGACTTGAATTGCTATTTTTCAGCACATTGTACTCTTTTTTTTTTTTTGTTACTAAATTGCGCTGAAATCTTTAATAGTAATAGGCTTATTATTGATTGATACTGTGCTATTGGATGGAAAATCCAAAATTAATAATAGGTCTTTGGGTGTTCTTTGTAGACTGATTTAGTTAATTTTCCTTATTTTGTCTTTGTTGTTGTCACTTCACTATTGTAGTCAATTGATCGCCTTTCATTTATTTTTAATTTGTAACATTTGGTTCTTAGTGAGCAATTAAGCTTAATTCTTTGTAGCTAACCTTTCCTCTCCAATATTTTCATTATTTCCATATGAGCTTCTTGGTAATGTTGTCAATATCATTGTTCTTAGCCCAAGGTCACGCTACACGAGTTTATTTATACATCCCTCTTAACATCCCAGTACTTTATTCAATAAAATTGCAAATAAACAGAATGTGGCATGTTTGGTGCGTTTTTGTTTCGTTGTCAAAGCAGATAATACCAAAACGCACCCAACAAGCCTCACCTTCTTGCCACAGTGCTAAAAAGCAAACAGCGATTAAATGTTGTAAAAATTACACATACCCACCAAAGCCTAAATACAAGTAAAAAAAAAATTAACTAAAGCTTGCAGTAAAAAAAAAAAGAATTGCTAAAAACGCTGCTCGCAATATATTTTGTGCGAGCCAGAATGTTAAAGTGACCATCAGATATATCAAAGCAAATACCAGCACGTTTATTTTCTTGGTCTTAGTCCCAGCTGTGCAGCCCTAGTAATACCGTTCCGATTGTCTATGCTTTCTGGCTTCACTCCACCAAGTTTTAGTTTTTTATCCACAACTAAATTGTTTTTGATGCTCCTTTGGCTACGCTTCAAACCGTTCCCTGGCTCACTGACCGTCGTTCCCTTTTTGACATTGACTATGTTGTCGTTTTTTGGCTGGCTTTTGGTCGTTTTTCCAACATTTGTATCGGTTATTGGTTGCAGAGCTGTCGAATCTGACTTGATGCTTTCAGCTTTGATAACAGGCGCCTTTGAGGTTGAATCTGGCAAGTCACTAACAAACAAAACACTTTGAGCCCATCCGCAATATGGTCCAAAAATCACCAAAAACATCTTGCAGACAGCTTCATAGACGGCGGTTGTAACTGTTTTTGATGATTTGATTACTCTTGTGATCTCTTTAGCCTCTTCAATCGTAATATCATCCCTATCTGTGTTAGCAGGCTTGGTTTTACTTGATACCATCTCTTTCACTATCCTGATAAAGTTACCATTCTCTGCGTAATCGCGTTTAGAAACCTGCAAAACGTGGGTGTCAACTGGAATTGCATGTGACTTGTCCATAGACATCAAACACTAGTTGTAATAAAAATTATAAATATTGTTTAGTTTCTCGAGCTCCCAACAAGGAGTTTTATGCAAACAAAATTAAACACTTGTATTTCAATAAAACAAAACAAAAAAGTAAACACTTGTACCTACCACACAATCAGCAACTTTGGGTCCCACCTAGCAACCAAAGATTGGATCAATGCAATAAAATTAGTAATGTGGTTATTAATCTATTCCTAAATTGCTTATATAATGATATGTTTTTTTTTCTTTGCTCAAGTTTCCAGCAGTCGAACAAATATATATTAATCACAACTATGGTTCGCATCAAGTTACCCCAGTCAATTTAAGCAGCTCTTGTTTAGTTTCAGAGTAAGGCGTGGCCCTCAAAGACATTAGCCATTTATCCGGCATTTTATTGTTAATGCAGATAAACTTTGCACTTTGATAAATGTATTTTGCTCTATAGCCAAAGCCCAGCTCTCTCAATCTGTCCTCAACTCCATCTTGGTAAAGGCTCGACACTTTAGGAAACAAATGCAGCCTCTTTATACTAGTAAACTCTTCATCGATGTCAATTGCATCTCCATACTCGGTGCATAAGCCGTTTATCTATATAGACCAAGTGTTTAGTGCAGTTGAATATTGATAATTCATCCCATAACTAACCATTGCGATTTTATAAACAAAACACGGGTTTCTGTTTGTTGGAAAGCTAACAGTTTTTTTTATTGGAGTAGGCCAACAGCTTTTTTAGTCGAATTATGAGCATGCAGTTCTAACTCTGATGATTTACGCATCAAACAATTTAAGCTGGCTTATTCGATGTATCTTATGTTTATAATACACCCAAGACACCAATCGCCTATGCTTCACTGCTTGGAGTCATTAAGTAGATAATAGAATATATTGTAGTTTGGATAAACTAATATAAAGTACCATTTTCGTAATTCGCTTGATATTGTTGTTGCTCGTACAAATAAAGGAAAAAAGGTTTTCAACTGGATCTTGGCGAAGAGTCCTGATGCCATATTTCTCCTTTGTGATATACTTTTCCTTAAAATTGCAATCTAGAGTAGACCAAGCTTCGCATAGCGATTCTAACGATACTTCCAGCTGAAAGTAGTCTCTTAGCTTGAGCTCTATGTCTTTATCTGTATTTTCGCCATATTTTTCCACGTCTTTGCCCTTGTTTTTCAGCACCTTGAACAGAATCGTGTTGTCTAGAACAAAAATATATACGCTTTATGGTTCAGTGTAAATTAAAACAATAATCCTATTCAGCAGTCTATTTTATAATATATAAAAAACGCTCCAATTTGTCAATATACGCCCAGTTTACCTTGTTCTCGCAAAGCAACGGCCTTCCCCCATAGTGTGCATATCCTAAAACAGACAACAGCAAGTCATTCTCACAAAATAAATACACAAGAAGACCAAAGTGTTTTTATTTTTAAGAAAACATACAATATTGATAAACAATTAAGTGGTACCAAGTGTTGTTTTCGACGCTAATCCATCTGAAAGCCTGTCCGCACATTAATGTTGAGTGCAAATGGAGCTCTTTGGGCCGTGTACACAGCTCTATCCATTTGGTTTTCAAAGACATTTCGATTTGGTGGTTTGAAAAATTAGCTATAAAATATATGGCGAGAACTTGATTGTATTTTAAATATGTTGAAAGGTAAATCGCAGCGCAGATTCGTGTAGTTTGGTTGTAGTAACAATTCGGTAGCTCAAAGTAAACAACCCGACTTTATGATAGTTTCTGTTTCTGTTTTTTTTTCTGTTTTTTTTTTTTTGTTTACTTTAACCAGCTTTAAACTAATGTTTACAACATCGATTTTAATTTGGCAATTTAGAGCTAGGCGCGAGTTTTGCTAGAAACATTTAAGCAGATTTCTTTGATCCAGTAGTTCCAACCCAGTGCTCGAGTAAATTGCTCGATTAAATACAAGCCGAATGTGTTAAAAGAATGGTTGTGTAAACCACAAACATAGGCTGGGTATTTGGGTTGAACAAACTACAACCAATTAGCGCTTGATTTAAACTCAAAGTTATCATCCAACAGAATCGACCTAAATCTTAAATTTTTTTTTGTGGTTTTTTTTTGTAATTTTTCAATTTATAGAGAGCAGACTTTTGTTTAATTTCACATACTTGGTTTCTAAATGCCAAATTTTCGTGATTAACAAATATAAGCTTATAAACGAAATTATAATTGTCAAAATAGCGAAATAACTTATAATAGAATCCAAAAATAAAACAATCTCAGCCAAAGTCCAATTGATTGAAAAAGCAGTATACACAGCATTGGAAATAAAAATAAACAACAAACGAGTAACGTCAAAAGCTCGGGTTAGTTTAGTTTATTGGCTTTACAACGCCATTTTATTTTATTTTTTATTATAAAAAAGTAGAAGTAAACAACAAAGCAAAATACATTAATTCGGAATTGATGTAAAAGTATCAAGTAAATACTGGCGGTAAATAAAGCGACAAAAACATCGAGTTGAAAAATGATAGAAATGCAAACACAAAAGGAGGAGGATTTCGAGCTTAAATTAGCAACACAATCAATAGACAGAACCAAGGCCGTGTTCTTGGGCGAATTCGGGTCTACTCCAGCGAGTTGCGAGCAGAGGTAGGTTTTTGGCATAGTATTACAACTAGAGAATTACTGGGCATAGTCGGATTCAGGATTGATTTAGCCAGATGTCCAGAACATGCAATTGTTTATTATAATATTGATTAAAACCATTTGCAAGTTACCAACATAATATCATGTCTTTTATTATTACTGAAATTTACCAATATTCTTCTGTCCTAAAACCGAGTAGTCAGAAGATCAAGATTGCTAGTAAGCTGCAAGCAGAGTATAAAGTATCGCGTAAAATAAATAACCACAAGTTCGAGAAACCAGCTAATGAGGTTAAATTACTAACATTGGAATCCGAATCAGGTATATATTTAGTAAATACTAAACGCGACGTAGTTGTGTCATTGTACGCCTAGGTGTTTTACAAGTGCTTGGTGTCTTGTTTTTGTATTCTCTTTTTTTTAAAAAAAAACGTCAACAAAACCTGCCAAATAGAAAAAGAAATCAGCAAAAAGCTTCTTAGCGAAGATGCAGATAAGATTATAGCCAGCCTTGAAGGAAAACAAACAAAAACGTCAAGGTAATTTAACGACAGTTGTAACAAGCATTAATCAATGCGATTTTTATGACATATAGTCCATTATAAAAGAGAGAAAGTGAAAGAAAGCTAAATATAAAGTTTCCTAATCTAAAAATAGCAAAAAGCGAGCTAAGGATGTCACATCAGTGGAAGGAGAGCTTTCGCTATATGGCGTTAGCAACAAGAGGTCAGCTGATACGCCGCCACCGGGCCAACAGTTGGTTAGAAAGAGAAACTACGAGATTCCAAAGCCAGAGTGGCATCCACCATGGAAGCTTATGAAGGTAAAGCTAGCTTTTGATTTCAAACAGGTGATCAACAAAGGTATTTTGGTTTGGAATTGCGTTTACTGAAACGCTTGGTTAAATTTAGGTACTGAGTGGGCATATGGGCTGGGTGAGATCACTTGCAATTGAGCCGGGAAATAAGTGGTTTGCGTCAGGGGCTGTGGATAGAACTATCAAGGTAAGTTGTATGGATTTATGGGATGTCGGGAGTTGAGCAAAAATTGGCGGCAGATTAATTTACTAAATTAGAGTTGATTTTGTATAAATGACACCTAGATATGGGATCTTGCGTCAGGCTCACTAAAGCTCACGTTGACAGGGCATATATCACCAGTCAGAGGTCTTGAGATATCGCCCCGCCACCCGTACTTGTTCTCTTGCGGCGAAGACAAAATGGTAAAATGTTGGGACCTTGAACAAAACAAAGTTATTCGTCACTACCACGGCCACTTGTCGGGTGTTTACGCCATGTCTTTGCACCCGGTGTTGGACTTGCTGGTGACTGCTGGACGTGATGCAACAGCTAGAGTTTGGGATATCCGCACCAAACAGGCAGTCCATGTGCTGTCAGGGCACACAGCGACAATAGCTTCAGTTAAATGCCAGGAGGCAGATCCCCAAGTAATTACCGGATCCATGGATTCTACTGTTAGGCTGTGGGATCTTGCAGCAGGAAAAACCATGTCTACATTGACACACCATAAAAAATCTGTCCGTACATTGGCGCTGCACCCAAACGAGTTTGGTTTTATTAGTGGAAGTACCGATAGTATAAAGCAGTGGAGATGTCCCAAAGGCGAGTTTGTTCAAAGCTTTGACGGCCACAATTCAATTATCAACACTCTGTCCGTCAATAGCGATAATGTTGTATTTTCAGGAGGTAAGTTATTCCAGACCAAATACATACTTTTAGTTGCTTTGTGTATAGACTCAGCTTCAATTTTGTGCTAGATTGAGCTGCCACCAATCCAATCTCAACATTTAATAATGGCGTTATTTTATAGCTGATAACGGCAGCATGCGATTCTGGGACTGGAAAACTGGCCACTGCTTCCAAGAAACTGACACCCTTATACAACCTGGGTCTTTGGACAGCGAAGCTGGTATATTTACATCCATGTTTGACAAAACTGGTCTTCGTTTGATTACTGGAGAGGCTGACAAAACAATCAAAATTTATAAGGAAGACGAAAATGCAACCCCCGAAACCCATCCGCTTAACTGGAAACCTACACTTTCTCGTAGAAAGTTCTGAGCTCGGCATGACATGTCGTCGTATTACATTTAAAACTTTCCAATATTTCTTTGTTTTTTTTTTTGTTTTTTTTTTTAAAAAAATATATATAATTAACTATATTTTGAATTTTATTCAATTATTATGCTATTCTCCCACTCCATAAACATAGATATAAACACACACAGTACAGCGCGCTTTTATGAAAACAGCGGTTTAATAATAGCGATGCTGATATATGTCCGGATTCCTCTTGGCTCCCGGTTTATTTCTTATTCTACTTTGTTTCGATTCTCTTGGTTGCTCGTATTTGGACTGCTTCTTTTCAAGCTGGCTTTGAACGTTCCGTTGAGTACACTTTTCGGTATGCAATGAATTGGCTAAAAGTAAAAGACAAGGCTTTGAAACCCCTTTGCTGGCTAATTTTCATTTTGTAAAACCAAGCTGGAAACTATTAGCAATGAAACCAACAAGGCTGACAATAGTCTGAAATTGAACTTTTGCATAGAAATAAACAAAAAAATATTAACGTTCATATTAATAAATTCAATAAAAAAAAATAAAACAAACAAAATTTTATTTGCTTGGTTTCCTATTTATTTGCTTTTGTTTTGGGAATTAGTTTAACTTTTGACTTCCCAGCTTGTTTATTTGTATCTTTCGAGTTGTATTCTTAATCAAAGATTCAAGTATAAAATAATATAAAATGAGTGGGGCTACTTTAGACAATTCAGACCTGATGGGAATTGAATGGAGGTTTTCTGAATGGATATTACAATCAGGAGGTTTGACACCAGACAATGTTCTCGAGTACTTTAGTTTGTCGCCATTTTGGGATCCCACGAGCAATAACGCGGTGCTAAGTATGCAGACCAAATTCAATGCTTTGCAAAACGTCAGCTTTGATTTAACGCAAGTATTTATATGCACATATATAACTTGAACAGGATTGCTATATGTTCGTTAAAAAAGTAAAAGTTGCTAAATCTGTATTTGAAAATAAATCAATAGTCAAATGGTGGGTACTGAATTTGCATTAATCCACGAGCAATGGCCAGATCTGTTTATTATTGCAAAGCGAAAAAGAATGTCACCTATAAAAGGTTTGTGAGCATACTATAAACCGTACATTTGCTGCGCTGGCCATCACTGGGGTTTCGCGTGCATGTTGAGAGGGATATCCTTGCTTTGTAATAACACTTTTTATGTGCTATATTGTAGCCGTGAATATATCGTTATATTACATTTTTAACGGGAACATTTACCAGGCTCCTTCTCTGAAATCGATATTATCTTCAAGAATGGTACGTTATAATTAGTCTGAATTCGTTGGTGGCTCTTATTTGGGATGTTTCTGTAACATTTACCGATTGTCTGTTAATAGTTGACAAGTCTGAAGTTGGTGGAAGATAGCTTCAAGCTGGTCACAAACCAAGTCGATTACCATCCATTCCGAGGATACTCTTGGAAAGAACCCAAGCACGAATTTAAGAGCCAATCTAAATTATCCAAAGGTAAGGGGCGGCTATACTTGCAAAGAACAATCCCTCATACTATTATTTCATAAATCCTTTTTTTTAAAGATATTTTCTTTTGGCTAAAATTGGCTTTTTTTTTTATGCCTTTAACCAGTTTTAATTCTTATAAAATGTGCATAACCTAGACAAAGTAAATTCAGACGCAAGTAGCCAGCAGCTAAAAGACCAATTTCAAAGCACAATCGATTATATGTTGGCCCTAGGACCAAATAAACACTCTATAATATCACAGCAAACCAAAATAGCAAACGAACAGGCCCTTAAAGCTAAAAAAGATAACGTGGTAAATGACAACTTGCGGTCTTTGATAAACCCAAGCAGCCATTACGGGAGTAAGTTTGGTTTGAGTGTGCCAGCAGACTTAATCCCTGGCTCAATCGGACACATTTCTTCAGCGAACTCTGAGTTTCAAAGACTCAACAATGCAACATTTGATAAAATGCCAGCAACACCGAATCCCTCTGTGTATGCACCCATTTCTGGACCTACCACGCCGAGTTTAATAGCAGCCAAGACGCCGCCTGCGATGGGATTGCCGATGGTACAGAAATCAATATCGAATTTAGCAGACCTGAATACCTCATCTTCATCTTCCAACAAACTCTAACCAACGACATCGCTGGTTTGCTTTTGAATATATATCGCATTTTCTTTTGGCTAAATCTAATTTGATCTTTTTCTGTAACATAAGTAATTGGTAAATATATATAATACAACCATTAACCGCTAAAACAACCAAGCCAACACCAGCCATACTTTTCGACTGTGTTTGCTGCCATCAGTTTGATAAAAAATATGTCATGTGAGCGTATATCAGCATTTAGCGTGAAAGAAATGAACATGCATAAAGTATATGTTTATTAATAAGCAAGATCTTGAACGGCTCTATAAAAATTTCAGATTTTGGCTGTAGGCCTAATAGCGAGTTAACTAGAACCTTCTTTAGCCAACCTTCTTTGTTTGACATCCCAGTTATATGTACGGGCAGTGTCTATAGTAAAATACAGTTGATTTAAAAGGTTAGATTCATCAAAGGCTTCTTGGCAATTATTTTGTGGACATTGCAAATTCATTACTTTGAGGTACCACTTACTGACTTCCATTGTGGTGATCTGATCTCTCAAAAAATCCAAGTCTTCAACAGCAAACGATAGACTCTTTTTGGCTGATTCCAGTTTGGACGATAGTAGAGCTCTTGCCTCTTCAAGAGTATACGCTAGCATCACGTTGGCCTATTGATTAGTTGAAGTGGTCATTTAAGTATTCAATTGTCAAATATATGCTCACATCTTGCTACTTTTATAATAGGACAATGGTAAAATAGTGGGTGGAAGTAAGGGGATAAGAAAGACAAAAAAAGACAATCGATGCATACCCCAAGCCATAGGTAAACTTGTTCAGGCTGTTCAACTGCTGCTTTTGCATACAGGGTATCGTGGAGCTCGTAAAGCGTCTCGATAGGCTCCTCGGGGTTCTATTTTATTTATTAAAGCAAGTATGAAATAAGAAGATACTGAATAGGATATTTAAAATTAACAGTTTACTACGTTGGTAGAATAAAAATAAAAAGACAGGAGAATGTCGTTCAAAATTTGATTTTGGAAATTGAATTTTGAATTCAGAATACATATAGTTGTACAGATATTCGATTAGACCTTGTTACCTTTCTGTCAATAATATACTCAACCATGTTTAGGGAGGTCTCAATTTCTGGGATCTTGTCTTCTAAGCTTTTTTTTCTTTGCAGTGTGTTCATTTCCATAAATTTGTACTTGCTATATTTATGTTTATTTCATCATTATTAAGGTTAGATTTGAAAAGGTTACTACTGGAAAACAGACGCCATGGATAGATGTAAATCATCATAAAACAAGACTTGTGCTTACTTTATGGCTTCGGTGAATTTTTTCAAAGTGACGGGTACAGATTCGTTTTGGGATATATAGCTACCAACATCGCTCTATTGAGTAAAATCAGGGATGTTTTATATACGCAATATGTCCAAGTATCTGTGCTGCTGGAATTGCAAAACATGATATTACAACGTAGGAATCTAAGCCGCATTCTAAAAATAGTAAGATTGCTTGAACAAATTCAAATGATTATATCATTGGTAATAGTTACAGTGTGCTTACGATAAATGGTGCCTTTGGAATACCTCTTGGATTAGTTTCCATTTTATCGTCTTTTCTTTTAGTTACTAGTGATGGATGACAAGAACTGGTGTTGAGGCAGCGCTGTTGGTTAAATGAATGTAATTTATTGTATTCGTTAAATTCTGAAATCTGAACCTTAGCAATTGTAATCAGAGCTTGTTGTGTTGATACGGAATTGATTTGGTTTCTTGTTGTTTGCCAACGAGTTTTTGGATTCTTGTGATTATTTATTTACTAGCGAAAAAAAGTTTGAATCAATAGGAAGAAAAGCTGTAGATAATTTATTCGTTGTGTTTAAATCAAGTTGTATTTCAAGTCAAACGCACACTATTGGTTTATTGGTTTGTTTTCAGTATTTAATACTCAGTAGTCGGCATTTTATATGCAAGCGTAACACAGAAGATAATTTACTAGAATATTTTTATTCAAATTCAATATACTAGTGTAAAGAAAGGGAAAAAAAAAGACGGCGCTTACATTTTGTATATCCAAAAATGTATTATAGCAATATGAAGGCAAAAAAAAATTATACGTCAGCGACAGGATTTGAACCTGTGCGGGCATAGCCCAATAGATTTCAAGTCTATCTCCTTAACCGCTCGGACACACTGACCATAATTTTTTTAAAAATTAGAATACCATGACCATCTCAAGGATTGACGTCAGATTAAAGATACGTAGACTAAAAGTATGATGCTTACGAAGACATGGTATGGTAGATGAAGCCCATATACAGCAAACATATTGCATCAAAGTAGGTGCGTAAGTTTAAGAGTACAAAATATCACTGAGTATTTTTTGTTATTGCAAGCCTCTAACTATTTTTGATTTAGAGTTTGGGTGCAATGTTCATTTTTTTAAATGTACGGATGTCAGTAATTAAAAAAAAACTGTGGTATTCTTGGATTACACACAACAAATCTTGAATGTAAAAAGCGACAAGTTATGTTGGTGGTTTGTTGTTCCAAACTAAACCAGTGAATTTGTGATGAGGCAAAAGTGTGAAAAGTTTCAAGCAGTGCTGGCGTATTACTGGTTGTTGGCAAATATGCTTGGTTAAAGTAGTATGCATGGATGGGATATACTTTTAACAGGTATGGCAGAGACAGAAGAGTTTGGGTGATTGTTTACCGACGATTAAGATACAGGAATTAGAAGCTTTTGGAGCCAAAGTATCGGTAGCGAGGCTCGTGTTAATACGAAGTCATATCAACTGTGATTAATATGGAACGCGATAAATTCACGAAAGTGTGTTAATTAAAATAAGAAAAAAAGAAAAGCACAATACAAATAGATGGTGAGACGATAATTGAGACATTAATCAAGCCAAGAGAAAAAGTGCTGTTAATTTCACATTTCGTGTTTGTTATGATTTGCGTCTTTTTCTTTCTTCAACTGAGTTTACAAAAGAATAATGGAATAAACTAAAAATAGGAGAGCGACACACGATATTAAAGAAACATAAAACGTGATAATGTCGTGTTGAAATGGAATAGGAACAGATTTATGTTTGGGGTAAAATTACTGGTTGGGCAAGTTTAAATGTTGAGTAAAGACGCGGAAATTGAAGCGCGAATAAGTTTGTGGAATGCACTACCTGAGAGATGTTGGCAGAATAGGAGGTGTAGCAGTGCTAGAGATTTGGAAGGCAACAGAAAAAAAAACAGCAGAAAAATAAACAACAAAAGGCGACAAAAAAAACTAGATTGGCAATGTATATTATTGGTTGCGTAGTAAAAAAGGGGATTATCATTGGATAGCTGCTGTTTGGCAAATGCTAACACAAACAGAAAAAGGCCCAAAGCCAAAAATTCAGATTAATGAGAGGGATATAATTATAATTAGCTAATAAAAGTGTAATAAAAAATAAATGGAAACCTTAGAATATATGTTGTACTATTGGGTTAGAAAATCGATGAAGAAAAATTTTCTTTATTAATTTTAAAACCGATATCGAATAGGAAGTTTAACACTCGAGAAATTAAAAGCAAGATTTATAAAAGACTAGCATTAACCAAATAGAAGATGATTAAACAAGTTGGAAAGTCAGAGAAGAGACGAAAAGTAAACCAAAGTGATGTAAAGGAAAAAACTTAACAAAAAAGCAATAGAAAATAGTTGGCAGAGATAGTTCATTTTTAATTATGGGGTGATTTACTAAGAAGCATCAACAAACGAACAAACGTAGCATTAAAAGCTTTATAGAAAAAAAATTAAAGACAAAAGAAAGCTCGAATAGAAAGAAAAAAAAAGAAATAAAAAACGTTCAAGGGATTTAAGGTATATTGAGTTAAAAAAATAAACGCGATAGTGTTAATAATATAACAAAAAACAAACAAATAGGAGAAAAAATAGTGAAAAAAATTAACGCGTATTTAAACGGCTTTATACATAAAGAGGGTAAACTCGGAAAATAAAAGGGGTTAATGTCTTGATGAATAAATCCTGCTGCAATAAATTAGGCAAAAATCAACAAATTAGCAAATTAGGCAGAACATTGATGTGTTGCCGAACTTGATAATTTTCACCAGAGGTTATACAAGTCGATTAGGGAATAGGATCTATCAACACTTGTGTGCTTTGGTGTTGGATAGAAAGCAGACAATACAAGGCTATATAGATTGGGGGTAAATATAAATATTCCAATCAGGCGCCAAAGGGTCATATAGCGATAAAAGGGTGTGAACTACTAAACGACGAGCAGTAACAAAAACAAGGTAGTACTTTTAAGTCTAGGATACTGCAGCTAGATCAAATATACCTTGAAAGGGTACATAGACATAAAGTTATTTAGGACGCTGAGAATTTTGAAAACAAGCGAGTGACTATAAGAATAACTAATCAAGGTAGGTAAACGTCAAAAAAAGAAAGTAGTGTTAAAAAGCAATGAAAGTGGCAAGCAAAATGCAATTTAAAATATAGATGAAGCTATGCGAGGTGTACAAATATTAGCGATATAACGTACTAAATTGGCGCATTTACTCTGGGAAAAACAAAACAAAATAGGTGGCTTCGAATCAAGAATATTTTCGGCGATTAAGAAGATAACAGAGAATCTAAAAAAATTCAAGGGGGGGGGAGAAGAAAAAAGAGGGATCGATTTACAAACCTTAAGAATCGGAAAAGAGAAGGGGGAGGGGTAAAGAGCAAAAGATACAACAAGAGGAAAAAAGGAATAAGGGATCAAGTGTAAATGAGTAATCCTAGCGAGCAGGGGTTTAATCGTAATGTAAATCAGATGGATGGTCGGGGGTATGGTGCGGGAGAAGAGGATATACTAAAGCAACTATCAAGAGCGAGTACACCGGGCAGACAGAATCTGGAGACAGGAGAAGAACGTAATTCGTTGTACGAGATTTTAAATAAAAAGAACCAGCAACAACAGTTGATAAGGCAGGCAATGCAGCTATCGCTGCTGCAGCAGAGTCAAGGGGGAAATCAAAACTTCCAAACTGAAGATCGGATGGATTTGCAGGCAAGTGGCCAGAACGTGGGCGGTGGAGGGTTTGGTTTTAGGGGAGGGCAAGAGTTTGGATTTAACCAGGGGATGACGAATCAGGGGGAGATGAATGGGGCAGCAATTGGTCAAAACTTTAGTCAAGGTATAAGCCAAGGTCAAAGCATGATGGGAGCGGGTATGATTAATAATAACGGCCGGGTGAATACAGATATGGCGCAATACATGGCGTTGGGTCAGGGAATGTATGCGGGACAAGGCGGTGTTGCAGCAATAGATATGGATTTAAGTGGTAAGAGGTTAGACGCGGGATCAGAGGCTGGAACACCGGGCTTTGCAGGACAAACGGGGCTTGTTATGGATGAGGTGACCGGAGATATGGGCGGGATGCAGCATCTGAACCAGATCCAAGCACAGTTACGGGCTCAAGCACAAATACAACGGCAAAACCAACAAGACCCACAGCAAATGCAAAAGTTAAAAAGTCTGCAACAACTACAACAAATGTATCAGATGCAGCAGTTGGCACAGGCACAGGCACAGGCACAGGCACAGGCACAGGCACAGGCACAGGCACAGGCACAGGCACAAGCACAAGCACAAGCACAAGCACAAGCGCAGGCTCAGGCACAAGCACAAACAAACGAAATGAACAATAGTATGGCCCAAGGACTTCAAGGGAGTGGTAGTGATCGGGGAGTAGGGTCAGTGCTGCAGTCACCTGAGGTTATGGGTCAGAGGCAAAATATTGGGGGATTCGGAGGAGTTAATCCGCTTGCCGGGCAGCTGGATGCACAAAATCAAAGTTTACTGGCGCAACAGGTGGGCGGACAGCAAAACAGTCAGTTGAAGCTACAGATGCAAATGCAAACGCAGATGCAGATGCAAATGCAGCTTCAGAACCAAATGGACGCGAAAAGAAATATGCTTGGGCAACCAGTGAGTATACAAAGCATATCAAAATCACAATCACCAAACCCTCGGCCTCAAGAAAACACACAAACACCGATGATTAATTACAACACTCTGCTGGCGGGAAAGATGAAGCAGCAGAGTCAGCCAATGGATATTGGGAGTGTTAAAAGCCAAAACTCCAGTGTTGATCAAACACAAACACAAACACAAACACAAACACAAACACAAACGCTGAACCAGAATCAGAGCCAGAACCAGAACCAGAACCAAGGTCAAAACCAAAATATTTTAGGTGACTTTTCTTCATTGAATGCCTCGGCGTTCAACCAAAACAGTCAACAGCAAATGCTACAAAAGTATTACCAACAGTTGGCTGAACAGCAACAACAGCAGTTTCAACAACAACAAATCCAACAAATCCAACAACAGCAACAACAGCAACAACAGCAGCATAATCAGTTGTTACAGCTTCAGCAGAATCAAGGGATGCTTGGAGCAGGGGTTCAGCAGCAAGCACAGCGACAAGATGCAGATGCGATGGGGACAGCGACATTGCAGCAAAGAATGGCAGCATTTATAGAGCAAAAGAGGTTAGGTCAACTGCAAGGCCAAAATCAAAATTCACAAAATCAATATGCGGAAGCAAGCCAAAAAAGCCAAGACCAGGAGCAAACTAAGCAAAACGTGGCGTCAAAGGAAAGTATGGCAAATCCAGCAGTAGAACTGGCACAGGTCCAGCCAAACTCAACGGCAGTATCGGTATCAGCACCAGGAGCAGCAATGGATGAGCCAGGGACAGCAGCACCAGCAGAGAAGAAGAAAGGCCGAGGTAGAGGTCGAGGAAGGAAGCCAAAGAAGGGGACATTGCATGAAGATGTTGTAAAAGATAAAGGTGAAGACGCAAACGCAAACGCAAACGCGAATGCGAGTGTGACAAGTGGACAGCCTGGGTTGCCAAACGTTCAAAGTCAAGGGACAAACACGTTGTTATCAGCACAACCACACTTACCACAGCAGCAATCTTTGCAAAGTCAGATTCCTGGGATGGGATTGGGAAAGGGTCAAGAAGTTAATGGTGTTGAATCTGGAGTTAAGGGGGGTCAAACAGGAACAAGTATGGCACCGTTTATAAGCCCAATCCAGCAACAGCAACAACAACAACAGCAGCAGCAAATGTTGCTACTACAACAACAACTGAAACAACAGCAACATAGCTGGCAGAGTAGCAGTAGCAGCAGTAACCAGGGCGGATTAGGATTAGCAGGGTTAAGCGCCGATGAGATTCCTTTGGGAAAGTTGATGAAGGCTCAAGCGGAAAAGGTTACAGAGTCAAAGTCAACGTTACCAACGTCTCAACAGCAACAGCAAAAACAACAACAGCAGCAGCAGCAACAGCTACAACAACAACAGCAATTGCAACAGTTACAGCAGCGACAACAGCAGATGGGAGGTGTGCAAGGACAGGAGAAACCAATGAGAGGGCTAGGGCAGTTTAGTATTCAGTACCTGAGTCAGCTGACAGGAGAGCAGTTCAACCAGCTGATCCAGGCAATGATTCAGCGATTGGTGTCAAACAGCGAAAGGGCCAAAAACGACCCAGCTGGCAAAGCGAATGCCGAGTCGGTGCGAGTTCAAGTGCCAAACCTGGAAGTGTATGGAGTCGACTTTAAAACGATGTTTTTTTACCTGATTAAAATGGGGGGATTAGAGAAGATTGAGAGTTTGCCAGTTCCGCAGAAACAAAGTATGTGGGCCAGCGCAGCGATGGGACTGAGTCAATTAGCACAGAATGCAAAGGTTCAGATGCAACCTTCGATATTGTCGGTTTTGTACCGCCAGTGGTTGTATCCATTAGAAGGGTTAGTAAGATCCAGCAACCAACAAATGCAGCAACAACAAATGCAGCAACAACAAATGCAGCAACAGCAACAGCAACAGCAACAGCAACAGCAACAGCAACAGCAACAGCAACAGCAACAGCAACAGCAACAGCAACATATGTTATTACAGGCTCGGCAGTTACAACAACAACAACAACAAGCTCAACAACAACAACAGCAACAGTTACAACAGCAACAGCAATTGCAGCAGCAACAACAAGTTCAACAGCAACAACAGCAATTGGGGACGGGATTGGGAGCTAGTGGAGTTGGGGTTAAAAGAGACTTGGCAGAGTTAAATTCAGGGCCAGTTATGCAACAGGGTGGAAAGCCAATAGTGGAGGAGACGGTTAAAGCGAGTGCGTCGAAAAACGAAATAAATGGAGTGCCAACAGCTCAGAATGTTTCAGGAGGAAGCAAAACACAGTCAAAAAAGAAGGCAAAAATCAAGGGCAAGTATGGAGGAGTGGTGGGGCCTGATGGGGTGGAGATACTATCACCGTATTTGCAAAAGAAGAAGCAGGCGATGCTAAAGAAGGAAAAGGAGCAACAAGCGGAGGTTGAGAGGCAGGCGCAACTGGAGTCACAGCAGAGGGTGATGAGGGTTGAAGAGGAGAAGAAGCAAAAGCTGGACTTGGCTAAAAAGCAGGTGGAGTCGTGGGTGCCACTGGAGAGGAAGGTGGAGACGTACGGGGGGCTGGACTTGAGAGTGGTTGACGATTTGTGTAGGCGCGAATTGCCACTGAGCATCATGTTGTTTGAGCCTAACCAAATGAACATCCACGCCTACACAATGGCTCTGCAAAGCGGACTGGTGATGGAAACAACCCATGCGCTGAACAGTTTGTTTGCGGCGTCGGCACATCCCAGTGTAAATATTGATTTGGCAAACTCTTTGAGTTTGTTAGATGTTCTGACCGAGTATTTAGAAAGCTTTACTTTTGTTGCTCCCAGTACTCATATTGGCAAGCATAGTGGTTTGCATCAACAAGGCGATTATACAAACGCTGATAAAGTTATAGATATAGACGACTGTGATGTTGACGTTGGCGTTGGTAACACGCTGGCAGATAAAGCAGCTGGCGATGGAGATAAGAATGGCAGCGGCGATAATAACGCTGGCTCTAACTATAGCCGTGATTGCAAACTAGAGGAACACAATAATGAGCTTAATAGTGCAGATGAAAACAAAAACAGAAATAAAAATGTAGACTGCACAGACTTTGGTCTTGATTTTGATGGCGGTTATGGTAGCGACGACTGTGACCAGCAGCTGACTTATAGCTGGTGCAACGCGTATATGCTTGAGGAGTCAAAGGAAAATGTCTATGGAGGCTTGGCTGCACCAGGCTTTAGTGACTTTTCGTGCAGTTTGGTGCCAGAATTGAGAATGGAGAACTACGGCAAAAGCAAAGACAAAGTTAGAGAGAGTTTGTTTAGCGAGGATGCCAAACTGGCCGAGGGAGCTGAGAGTGAAAACAAAAGCGGAGATGCGGATGAGGACGAGGGCAAAGACAATAGTACAGAACAAAACGAAAACGGACATGATGTTGCGGACGAGGAAGTAGGGCTCTTTGTTGATTTTGCTTCTGACGAGGCTTTGATTTTGATGGGGATTATCCGAAATATTGCAGGAATGAGTCCGCAAAACCCAACCGTCATGATCCAGTGCGAGCATTTCATCAAGGCAATGACGGATTGCCTGAACGGACTGGGCTTGAAAAGCAGAGAGTTGATCCGAATGCGCAAACGAGAGAGTCAAGCTTCAACGCTAGTTATTGGATCCAACAGCATGAACATTGGAGGGATTAGTAGTAAAGTCAGCAATAATGGCCAAAGCAAGTATGGCGTCAGTAGTGTTGATAAAGGCCGTTGCATAGTGGGCGATAGAGGAGGTAGTGTTGGCAGGGTAAAGGGCGGGAAGCAGGGATACTTGGTGTGGAGGTCGATTCTTGAAAGCTACAAAAGCTGGCTGATCGTTTTGTCAAACATGTCAGCATTGCTGGAGTTGTCGGATTTGCCTGACGACTTTACAGACGCGATAGTTTCGCTCATTGCGTTCTTTTTGTCTCCTGATTCAGTTGAACCAATAATAAACAACTGTTCGTGCAACAGCAGCACCAGCGATCTGAACAAGGCGCGGGAGAAGGAAGCGTTGAGGGCTGGCCAGGCGGCTAGTGGTGGTGGTGGTGGTGGTGGTTTGAGTAGCCAGCCAGTCAGTCCAAGCAAGCAGGGCCATTCTTGTTATTACGTGTCGTTGGCGTTTGATTGTTTGTCCAGGCTGCTGTTGAACGAGTCGAACAGATCCAAAATTGCTCTTTGTTCTGACAGACTCGTTGAGCAGATTGTTGATACTTGTGTTGCGTTGGTTGTTGGGAATAAGGCCATACTGTTTGATTTGGAAGACAAGATGCAGTCATTGGCCGCTGACAACCATCAGCCACTCAATGATGGCGATGGTGATGGTGATAGTGATAGTGGCTTCAAAGTTGATGATAGTAGTAATTCTGGGTTCGGAGTAGGGCTGGCAAAGCAGTTGTTGGCTAAAGGATTGTCCAGCAGCATCAATGTAACTGTCAACACAGCCAGTGGCGATGCAAAAACGTATGCAGGCTCACCACTTCAGTTAATGTGGACGAGTAAGGCGCTGTTAGTTTTGAGCTGTTTGTTTTCAATAAGAGAAATAAAGTGTATGCCAAACGTCATGACCATGCCGCAACATGCGAAATTGGGTTTGCCAGCGGGCAACGGGGCCAGTGATAGTGCTGGTGGCGAGGGCAATCCGCTAGTTGTACGTGATGCTTCTAAACAAAGTAACAAGCACGTTCCTGCAGTGATAACAGTAACAGGAAACGGTATTAGTTTTAGTAGCAGCAGTAGCACTACTGTAGGTGGGGGTGGTGGCTTTGCGTATGGTGCAGGTGGAGGGAATGGTTTTGCATCGCTTGGCGCTGGAGTAGGCGTTGGTGGTGGTAGCATGCGGTATGACGCGGGTGCTGCAATCAACGGCGGTGTTGGGAGCGGGTTGGGTAGTGAGTCGGAAGTAGTTGCGAATTTGCCGATGCCGTTTATGAACAGTGGAATAGGGGGAATGACAATGCCGCCAAACTTGGTTGAGATGCGAGTGAGGCTGGGGCGAGATGCAACTTTGGTTAGGGGGCTTGTGTCGTTGATGTTTTATTCGCTTGACCGAGTATCACTTTTGTTTGAAGTAGGACCAAACAACAATGTTAATAGTGGCGGTGGTACTAGTAATGGTGGTGTCAGTGTTGGTGGTGCAGAGGGTGAGGTGTTTTTGGATACTGCTGACCGGATAATTCGGTTGCTGCTGTCTTTGAAGGTTGGTAATGAACGCTTTATCTATGAGCTGTTTTCTTCCATCATTACCAACATGATTTTGGAACGCTGTGACGTTTTGCCTCATTACTTTATCAAGCTGCTGTTTGGTTTTGTTTCTCCTCCTTGATTCTTTTTTCTCTTCTTTTCTTTTCTCTTCTCTTTTATTTTCTCTTCTTTCTTTTTTCTTTCTTTTATTACCTCATTTCAACACTTTTTATTATCAATGTCTTTTGCATTTTACATCTCTGTTTGTACCCTTTTATTTATTTAACTTATTTAATTTAAATTTGATATACTTCATTTTGATACCAACGTCCCTGAACCAATGTTCATCTGGTATGGACGATCTATAATTGATTGAAGGAGTTTTGGCTAATAGAATCGTTTATCACATCAAAACAGCTCAGTGTCTCATAGTATTTTTATGGTATTGTATGTTGTGTTGTGCTGTGTTGTGTTGATTCTGCCGCTAATAAACCATAAGAATAAAATATACTAATTCAAGTCTAACATTTTTTTTTTTTTTTGCTTGAATAAATTTATTTTAAATATATAGTATAAATAGACTATAAAACTAAATAGAACTAAATAAAAATCAATAAAACCAAATAAAATCAAATAAAACCAAATAAGATCAAAAAGATTATACCAACTCCATATCTCACAACGTATTGATGACGTCCAAAACATATGGGTTGTTGTTGATCTCAGCCGAGTATTGTTGCTTCAGCTCATTTATTATTTGTGCCAAGCTTTTCCCATCAGCTCCTATCCCCAGCCCACCGCTACTCTGTGAAAACTCCTTCATAAATCTCTGGATGATTTCTGTTCCTTTTTCAACCTCCTGTTTTGTAAAAGCTATTTTCTTCCTTTCCGAATCCACATCCATGTTCTTATTACCATCGCCACTTCCAGCCTTGTCCAAGTCAACCACGTAGTCATACTCTTCAAGCATCTCAACCCTCCTCTTTGCTAATCTCACCACTGACTCGGGGAAATTCGCCAGCTTTGCCACATGGATGCCAAAACTTTGATCACTGCACCCACTAACAATCTTGTACAGCAGCGTTATATCCGTCTTCTTCACCATCCCATCACCCCTTCCCTGCCTCCCATCCCCTATCTGAAGCTCAAACTCATCCGCCTTTGCCAACACCTGCAGGTTTGTCACTACCTTATGGCTACTCGCTAGCGATGTTAGCTCGTGGAAATGCGTCGCGAACAGACAGAATCCCCTGATATTTGTTATTATGTGCTCTGAAATCGCAAACGCCAGCCCAAATCCGTCATACGTACTCGTTCCCCTACCCAGCTCGTCAATTATTATCAACGAATCTTCTGTCGCTCCCTTCAGTATCGACGCTGTTTCAAGCATCTCCGCCATAAACGTCGATACCCCCTTCAACAGCGCATCTCCTGCCCCCACCCTTGCCAAAATACTGTCAAAACAGCTCACCACCGCACTGTCGCACGGCACAAAACACCCTATCTGTGCCATCAGTGCTACCATCCCTATCTGCCTTATATACGTCGATTTACCCCCCATGTTCGGACCCGTTATTATCTCAAACTCTGACTCCCCCTTTATCATCCTGACATCATTCGCTATAAAGTGAACATCGTCTTGGACTTCCAAACATGGGTGTCGCGAGTTCTCTAAAACAAATTTTCTTGCCTCACCCGGCTTTGTGAACTCTGGTCTGACATATGGAATTGGCGCTGTTGCTGATGCTACCGCAAACCTATCAATTTCATAGTATCACGCATTTTCTGTTAAATAGCCATATATACACATGTTTCTTCTTTCTAATTTTAAAACTCGTAAAATCTATTTATTCCCTACCCCACAATCACGTCAAGATGCGACAGAGTGTTGTTTAAAACATTGATTACCGGGCAGTACGACGCTACGCAAGTATAGAGTACATTACAGATCCATGTTTTTGTTAAATATACTAACAATACTTTTAAGAACCAACCACCATAATTGCACACTTATATCCATTAAAATGTTCGTTCTTACCAGCAATCTTCAGTATTTCGCCCACCAAACTTGACTGTGTTTTCGTGTACAGGTCTGAATAGTCTTGGTAATTTTCACTCGTTTTACGCAGCTTTGGAGTTGTAAAGTACACTCCGTTTTTTAGCGTATTCAGCTCTTGGTACTGAGCCTGCTTGTTTCTAATACACGAAGCATCCTAAAAACAGTGCAAATAAACATCAGTTTCACTCCTCCACCTAATAAGCCTCAATCAACAACATTTGCATATAAAACACAGCTGATTCTTACCGTTCGGCTTAGTCTAAAGCAGTACCCGTAAATCGGACTCTTTTCTAGTTTGAGTTTCTTTTCAACCTCAACCTTCAAGTCATTGGCAGCCCTTTCCTGTTCATTGCGCATACTTCTCAGCGCACTATTCATTTCCTTTCGAAGCTCTAGTTAGCCAACCAAACATGTTTTTGTATTATTTTACTTTATCCGACTTCCTTGTTGTTATATATAGGTACAAAGTTGTATACCATATCGATCTCAGTGTAACACACTCGTTTATGTATGATGTATATTCTTACCTTGCAATTTTTCGTCAAAGTCAGGTTTTACTACAAATTGATGACTTTCTAGCATATCAAGATCAATGGTAGTTTCAACCATTTCTTGGAAGTTGTTGGTGTTTTCAATATGCGACTATATTTTTATTTGCAATTAAATTTACACCTGTGTTTGTATTTACGTTCATTATACGTTTGCTGTCGTGGACATTGATTTCAACTAATCTCAAAGCCCATTCATATGCTTTCAGATGGAAAAAAAAATAAAAACAAAAAAAAACTTACTGTCATGTTTGAAATGTAATATTTCTCCATTATCTCTTTATATTCATTGTCTACACTCTTCAATGCATTCAGTAGACCAGGTAACTTGATTATGACCTGGTAGACCCTGACTATATCCTGTAACGTTGCATTGCCTCTCATAAACTTTTTAGATATTCTAGCCAGATCAGGAACTGCTTTCAAATACGTGTTCTAATTATTATTGTTTATACATACCGATTAAAACCTTTTTTCTCTCTCTCTCTCTCCAGCTTATTAAAACCCGGTATAAAAGCTCTGGTTCAGCATACTGAGTTTGTAGCAGGAACCAATAAAGCTAAAACCATTAGCTATATTTTCAACAATAAACAGCAATAAACAGCAATAAACAGCAATAAATAGCAATAAGCGGTCATAAGCTTTACCTGGACATTGTCACGGAGCTCCGAGTTTTCAAAAAAGATGTTTACAAGAGTCTGGCGTTCGACTACAATATAGAGAGAGTGTATATTAATGATAAGCCAAGAGGTTATTGAAAAATTCGAGAACATATCCGTGTGTTTATCAATTCGTCAATATGTTGGTTTCAGCAATATGTTTGAAATCCTTACCAATTTCATCTACATTCAAAAGCGGTTGCTTGACCCATTGTGCCAATAGCCTTGAGCCTTGACTTGTTTTGCAACGGTCTAAAAGACCTTGCAGACTCATAGTTTTGTTTGATCCTATAAATACACAGCCATAGTTTAGAATTATATCCAGACACGCCCGCACATTCAACATTCATCAAACCTTTATCAAAACACTTGGAACATTGATCAATAGTGAGAGAGTGGGAAAGAAAGATAGAGAGGCAGCAAAGTTCAAATGTCTTACCGTCGCTAGAAGTTGGGACCAGATTCAAAGCTTTTACAGCCGACGAGTCAAGCTTCATGTACTGGTTCAAGTTGAACTGCTTTAGTTGAAACTGACCCATGTTGGACTCATTCATTATTAGCTATTGGTTTTAATTGTTAATACCCATTATGTTTAGTATAAACCCAACACTATTTACATTTATTGGGCCCGTTTGAAAACCACGAATGAATTTTGTGTTTAAATTCGGGACCAAGTTGAGCGTTTAAACTAGCTATAGTACGTCCTGCGTTTTATTCTTTTTTAATATCTATAAGAAAAGGAAATCCAGTTACCGACAAGTACTGAATCAGACATCCAACCGATACCATCGAGTTTTTCAATTCAAATTCAGCTATAGTCGCATAGGCATATACCATTTGTTAGTCACTCCCGCAACATCTATTCCCGAAATACTTTTCGTGATTATATTAGTGCATAAAGCGTATATACCTCTGGCCGAGACCGATAATTCACTATCCAACAACCTGTTTAGATCTTGCTCGACGTTTTTACTGCTAAACATTCCTACAAACATCACAAAAGTGCATTACGCACAGCCCATATTTGAATAAATTCCACTGTATTCTTACTAGTCTTGTTTTCCAAACCTCATCCATAGACTGTTGTTTTTAACACTTGCCGGCCTATTATGCTAATAATCGCGCGTGAACAAGTGTGTTTATGTGTGTTTATGCTTTCTTACCCCTTTTACATGGCGTTACCATAATTCCACATCTTTCTAGTGTACTAATCAGCTTTTTCAACTCGAGATCTTTTCCACTTTCGTCAGACAAAACAAGGCACTCTTTCACTTGGTGTTGGATTGTAAAAGACTGTGTATTTTAAAACAACCATTCGATGTCAGTAAAAGCGCTATACCACATACTCTTGTCGTCTCGTCACATTTGACAGTAAAGCAATAATAATGATACTAGTTGGATGATTCTTACTTCGATATTTGAGAATGTATCATTTTCAATAAATTCACAGACCCCTATAATCCGAGAAGTGTCATCCACAAAGGCTGCACCAATTGTCTAATTTTCGTCATGCCAGACGCATTTCCAATTAGTTTTACGCGTAGTTTTTAAATAAGCCAAGCTACTCACAATTAATAAAATCACCAAGAATCAGCATACCTTCACGTCTTTGTTGAAAGAAATCCAAACTGCCAAGACTATAGATGATATTGAAATATCCGAATTTGCAAACAAAATGTCCTCTACTTCCTGCAGATTCCCTGGAGAAGCCTAATATATCGAGCACCCAAAAATCAAGACTTTAGCGTTTAGTATGTCAACTATTCATCTTTTGGAATTATACTTATTTGCTGCATTTATGTTCTCTTTGCTAACAATAATAACAATAACAATAATAATAATAATAACCCATACCTGCTTTATAATCGACCATCCGGGTCTTTTTCCATCAGTTCCCCAAATCTCGATCCGCAGCTTTTCTTCCAGCAAAGCACGGCGAAGGAATATCTCGGCGTTTAGCTTTGAAAGTGTACAACTGGGCAACCCTTTGTCCAATTTGCCGCTACCTTGTAAATCATGTTTGTATAGTATAACTTGTGTTTAGTATATTATACTTTTGACGCTTTTACACCAATAACTAATGTTTAACCCTGTTTATATTTATTTATGGCAAGTGCCTGGTACTCACTGCCCAAGTAATTAATCACTGTTGTCGTCTTGTACACACTGTTCGCGACAAACACTGCGTTTGGGCCATGTATGCTGTAGTAACCCTATAATTGTGCATGTTTTATGGTAAATGGCCGAGCTTTTGGATATTCGTGATAAATTAGCCAAGATATTTCTAAAACAACAGATAATGTATAATTGACGTACCCCATTGTCCCTTTCAAACAACCGAATCAATCTATCGTCCTCCTAAACACACAAACACACAAAATGGCGAGCACTGGCTGTTAGCTACATAGCATTTAAAGATCTGCCTAACAATAACATTTTTGTGTGTACTAAATATATTAAAGTATTAGAAAGTGGGTGAAATGGTACTTGAGGCAGATTCTTCACAAATGCACAGAACCCTTGCTGGTTTTTTGGGTCTATTTGTATATTGTTTATATCACGGTTATTAATTCTAAGCTTTTACTTTTTAGCCAATTAAGTCGATTGACATGATAATGAATAGCAGTGCTATATGCATTATTAGCAAAAGAAATCATTTATCCATTATATATATATGTATATATTACCCAGTTGCAATTCTGGCCGTTCAGAAAGTTTAAAACTCATTTCAAATGTTCAATTTGGTATCAAATATATCGCTCTGCCGTTTAGCTTGCGGGTTTCCAAGATTGTTTATAGCAAAGCACTCGCTTGACGCCTGTTATTCTGCTGCTGTTGTATTTGCTATGCCTTGGATTTTATCTTAATTATCCCAAGTGTATTTGTACCTCTTATTTTTAAAAATAAAAAAATACAACGATTCAAAGTGGATATCAGTAGTGTTAAATATAATGTTCAATAAGAAACGGGTAGAGCTCAAATAAACACGACTCTGTTCTGAAAACAGCAACAGTAATTACGGATTTAGGGTTTCGCTTACTAGAGTTTATTTTGTTGTTTTAGGTTAGTTTTCTTGATTTTACTTTTTGCATTATGTTTTTGATTTATCGTAATCTATTGGTTTTATTCGCCTATTCTTTTGTTTTTTTTTCCATCAGACATAGTTGTATTGACTGGATCGCGGTTGTTTACTTTAATTTACCAATGAAATAGAAACCTAAATCAATGCACTACAGATACAGACATAATACGAAAACACCAGTAGCAACACAGCGACACTGGTTGTAGAAAGGTGGTGCCGCTGGCTGAGGAAACTCCCCCAAGTTTTTGTAACCACTGCCAGTAAATAGAAAGAAAGAGACTAAAAAAGACCAAGAGCTTGACATCGAATTAATTAGTCAATGTTGAGGTTGGTTCTATCATGCTATCTTCCTTTCGGTATTTAGCGTTTTGAAGTTTTGAGGTTTTGGTTAGTCTGACTGGAAACTCGGCATTTTTTATAGTCTTTGATTAGTTGAAAACTAAATTAAAAATAACCAATTTTTTTTATAAAAAAATATATACAATTAATTATTTATGTAAATCCAGCTTTGAATAATTCTAGCTTTTTTTTTTATTGAAATTAATTCTAGCTTTTTATCATTCATTTCTAACCACTTTATAGGAATAGTCCAAGAACGAAACAGTTGAAAAGTAAAACGTTGTCAGACTCGAAACGAAACACGGCTTGATTCCTTTGTAACATAATTTCCTCTCAGAATGGCAGAGTATATAAAGAGAAAAAGACCGGCGATTTGCTCAGATTATAAGGCTGAATATGGTAAATTGAAATGTTAAATATACGACTAATACTTGCCAAACCATTTACCATTATTTAAACTGGGGTGAATTCGGTGCAGAAAGGGCGTAATTAATTGTAAAAAAAACAACTATTCGAATAGAAAAGAGCCAGAAGGCGTTGCTAAACGGCGAGTACGGGGTCGATGTAAAAGGTATCAATGAATCCAAAATCACACACCGATATTATCCTATTTACCACCTTCCCTTCACTTCTTGCACTGTTTCCACTTGTAAAATAAAATAAAAAGTATTCGGTTACTAATACTAAATCCAGAAAACGAAAAATAAAACAATGTAGCTATACTAGCACCAATTGAAAGCGTCAAGGATGCTCTAAGCAGAGAAAGTATACAGAAATCATTGGATTTGAATTTCCTGGAGCTGTCAAGCTATGAGCTAATGAAGGCTATTGAGACAGAGCAACAGCAGAGCTACCCTATCCGAAAACTTTTAAACAGGCTTCTACAAGACGATCCTGAAACAGCAGATTTGGAGTTGATAAACAAGAAAGATCCCCAAGAGGCTGAGCTTTTGCAAAACGTCATTGAAAAGGTTCAGGTAAGACCTCTATTTATTCGGCGGCTAACTAATACACCATTTGTTATTAGCGAGTATTGATACTTATTTAGAATTAACCGCTTGAGGTTTGCGTTTTTGAATAAATGCGGGGATTTCTTTAAAGACAAAATTTTAAACAGATTGACAAATACTGCATCGAGTAGGATATTATATCAAATACTGACGAAGTTATTTACAGACTAAGAAGTACGCGCGACAAAATAGTTCGGGTAAATATCCAAAAGCCGATTTTCAAGGCCAAACTGCAAAAATTAGCTAAAACAAAAGGGAAGCAACCAAAACCGTAGAAAGCAACCGAATATTACAGTAGCTAAAGAAGGAATAAAAAGGTCGTTGGCAGAGGCGAAGAGTAAATAAATAGCCACACGATAGACCGCATAACAGCATAAACGGCGATGTAGACATAGGCGTAGCTATATAACTCATTTAACTTTGGCTGCTAACTCGACATGTTTTCCTATCAACACCATTTTTGTACAACCTATTATTACCAATACCAAAGCACTGCTTGTCTAAATAAAATAAAAAAAAATAAAAATAAAAATGAACGGAACTCAAATAAACTATATAAAGCTTGGTATATACATATACAAATACAAAAAGGCTACAATATTTGCCAAGTGATACTATTGGTTTGGAAAATGTAGCTGTGGGTCTTTAAGAAACCTCCAAGTCAAGCGACGCCTTGGTGAAGTGGGAGAATAGTCACCATGTTTTAGAAGCGGAACAGCAGAGGGTCTTCCGTGCGCACAATGGAGTGGGTAATAACACTTGGCCAAAGATTGCACTATATGATTGCACTTTTCGTGACTGAGTTTGTCGTTAAACTTGACAGCAGCTATTGTTAAAATTACAAGACATAAAATAATAGTCAAAGTTAAGAACAAAAAAGGGAGCTATAAATGTCAATTCGAAAAGGGATTAAGAAATATACAAGTAACTTTCTCGTGAAAAAGCGCTTGTGGTTTAGAAAGTGAGCTTCTTACATCTACAAGCAATTGACTCTAAAAGAAAAACCAGGGGAGGAGGGCAGCCGCATATCATTTCAATCCAGGACTTTTCTAGTAGAGATCCAGAGACGGAAAATGGTAGAAATCCCCGAAAGTCGCGGTTGGCAGCATGATTATAGTTTTTATGCACGCTTGGTTTGGACTCCAAGGCAGAGCTGGGCTCAAAACTGTTAGATATTGGCCATCGACTATCAAACCAAGTGCACATGGATAGAACCAGCTGTGTTAGTAGCGGCAGCGAAGCCTTCCTGCTGCGCAATACACGGGCACAGAGTATTTTTGGAATATGGGTTAGCTGGAATACACTGATGTTATCTGAAAAATCGTCAGAGCTCTGCAACACAAGCTCGTTGCTGTTGTTGAAATAACTCGACAAATTTGTGTTGCTTGGTTCATGCTGTATAGATTGGTACGACAAAACTCGCAATCCAAATCCCCAGGATATCATATTGTCCAGATATGTAACTAGAAGCTCAGAGCTTTGAAATCCGTATTTAAGTTCAAATGGCTGGTCTAGCAGGACGACTCCTTTTGATAGGCCAAGTATTTCACTGCTACTCAAAGTACTAGAGCCAGTGTCTGTTTTTCCTGTTTGCAGCCTACTCCTCTCTACAGCCACTGAAACCACAGTTGAGTACAATTCTCCAAACAACTGCTCAAGACCAATCCGTTCATCAGCTGCATGCTGATCAATGGC
Organism: Capniomyces stellatus; assembly: GCA_001661515.1. Taxonomy (NCBI): domain Eukaryota; kingdom Fungi; phylum Kickxellomycota; class Harpellomycetes; order Harpellales; family Legeriomycetaceae; genus Capniomyces; species Capniomyces stellatus. The sequence goes on along the minus strand of LUVW01000013.1, from coordinate 569,779 downwards.
AAATAGTTCTACTGAGTCAGTGCTGCTTCGGCTGTTTGACTCTTTGCTGCCCAACAGACATAAGATAAACTTGCCATCAAGTTGGTTGATAACTTTTGCCCTTTCCAGATCACATGGCCCGATCTTCAAGTTTCTTAGTAGGGGGTCGTGAGCCGAGGCTGGCGTTTCAAAGCGCATTGGGTGTTTGCCAATACACCCCTCGTATTGCGGCAACTTACTTGCAAACGTTTGGCTCCTTAAACCATCCCATATTTCTTTGGCCGACAACCTCGCGCCTGGACTGGTATTTACGGCATTTGAGCCCAATGTTCGAATAGCTGATGAGCTGCTGACACGGTGACTATTACTCTTGCTTGGTTTTGTACTTGTTTTTCTCATTGTATACCCACCGGTAGTACCTTCCCCATACTCTGGTTTCTCTATATGCGCATATTTGTGTCTTTTCGGGTCTTGTAGATCTATTATACTCAAACTTTTACCTTCCTCGCCAGAATCCTTGAGGCCTTTAATTCCTGGAATTCTGCACATCATATGCGCCACCTTTTCCGAGTCTATCAGTTGGTGTCTCTTTAAAAACTTGATTATCATCAACCCCATCAACTTTCCAACTGCGTCCCAGTTCTAATATCAAAGAATTTTTATAAAGAATTTTTTTTACTAATATAATATATTCGAGTGTTGGGACTATTGACTTTGCAACCACAATTTAAACCGCCCAACTTACTCCAAAATTTACTCTCCGTTTCAAAGGGTCAAATATAGTTGTATAGCAAGTCTCGCTGCATTCAATAAGCAGAATGTACGATAGCCGTGCTTTAACCCTTTTTGCGCTCTGCTTGCCACACTCGTCTATTTGGTTATACACTTGGTTTTACTCTACTCTACTCCGCTTTATCCTACCAATACATCCCATATTTACCACTTACCCTCAGATCCAAATGATATGCGCCTCATTGAGGTGAGATCTACTTCACTGGTACCTGCTTTGGACTCCTACTTGTGATAATCATCACCATATTTAATCGTCGCACTGTGCGGTATCTTTGAGTTGTTTTGCCCAAACTTATCCTCAAATACCTTATTCAGTCTAATACCTATGTCCAGCATCGTGCAAGTGGATCACAAACAACATACCTGCCCATAACGTGAATGACTTATCAGCTCGTCTATAACCTTTCTGAGCCCTGGTACTTCCACCAACATCCCGTTCACGGCTAATCATTACACATCAACCGCCTTTTGATTGTTAATTTGACAGCCAAACATCTTTTTAATCTTCAAGTTTCCTCTCATACCTCGATTATACTTAAAATCTAGCAACTTGGATAAACTTGCCAATATCGTTAAACTATTATATACACCAGGTATTCAGCCAGTCATTCGATTATTTATAAATATGTTTTTACTTTGTTAAACAAACACATTTAACCAAACCAATATTATTTTCTATACTTTCGTACCCCCAACGCAAGCGGGCTTGTTCCTAAACATCCTTTAACCTGGTATCCGCCATGCTCCAGGTACACAAACTCCATTTTCTACAGATTTTTATACAAAAAATACAATCAGAATTATGCCTTCGACCACCGTCACATCATCTTCAGTTTGTTAAACTTTACGTTCGTTAGTCTATCTGTATTTTTGTTTTATCAATCCTGTTTGTATTTTTTTTTTTTACCTGCGCCACTGATTTTCCATACACCTGTCCAATTCGTTGAAGTAAGTTCACAGGCCCATTGGCCCTAACCAAACATTTATCCTCCTGCTTGTCTATAAACACAAACCCCACTTCGTGATTTAACAGTGCAAACTGCTCAACTCTTCTCTTCAGTCTATGTACTTGCAGCTTTTTCGAGCCGATCAGGTTCGCTCTTCGCACTGGAAACTGGATCAATCAATCAAAAAAAGAAAAAAAACATTAGCAGTTACTGATTATATCTCCGGTTCGGCTTTATTTGTTTGTTTTTTGTTCGAAAATGAAAATGAAAAAGCGACATCAATACACATATAAATTACCCTATCAAACCAATCAAAGAACATAATCTTTGTCCCGCTTCCATATCCAAACTCCGTTGCTTGTGGGGCCATATTCGCCGAGTCACTACCATTGATCCTCTAAAGATCAAGTAGTCAAATGCATTTAACTTTTTGATTTAAACAATCCCAGAAAAAGTTACCAACGCTATTTATACAGGCTTTACCTGCATCGTCGTTGTGTAAGCTGTTCGACTGTTCTCTGTCTTGGTGGTGATCGACACCATTCCTGCTGTAGAAATACTTGCTAATCCTATTTTATAATGTCCATTGTTTGCTCTCTTTCAATATTCTCATTGTTCATAAACGATTTGTCTACTGACTCCACGTATACCACTACCTAAGCCATACCTTCTCCGAGGTGTGGGTTTCCTAAAAACACGCCATTTTCTGATCTTAAAGTCGAGCTCCCTACACTATCTATTTTTTCGAATCAGCTTTATTTCAGTGTTGCTTTGGCTACTCGAGTCTGCTTGATTTTCTTTAAACAGTAGACTGGCGAAATGTGTTTGTATAAATGCTTTACTTACTTTTGTAATGTTCTATGCAGCTTAGTTTTTCGTAGCTCATTCCAACCCCATTATCCATTACCGTCAATGCCATTCGCTCAAAATCGATATAAATTGATATCCTTCTCGCCTTGGCTCGAACAGCTACTTAAATCACCCATGCATTTATTCAAGCGACTGATGACGTCTTATTTTACTTGTTTTAGCCAACTAACAGCTAGCTTGTTTTACTACAAACAAAATCCAGGATTTTCATAATAACAATACCAGGAAGGTTATATAGACTTGCTCATTCCACTTGCCATTTTCAACTAATTCATCGACACATTCAACAATACTCGGCAGTTTTACACCTGCGCGGAATATATCCCGAGTGCTTGTAGGTAATTCGTTCATTTTCCTTTGTAAAATCTGCCCATTTGCCCCTGTTTCGCTTCTTTTGCTCGATATAAATTTTCTTGCTCCTTCTTGGTGTTGATTTACGTATTGCTTTGTTCTATTTATACTTGGGATACTATGACTCTGTCCTTTGCAGTTATTAACCTCGCTCGACTGTTTTTTGTTATTTTATACTTTTCACCTTTTTTACTTTATTGAAGCTACTTTTTGCCATTTATTTTTTCGGGCTTTACATTTTTGTTGTTTAATAATTTGCAAAACGGTCAACCGGATTTCAATTTTAAAAATAGAAAAAATAGCAGCCAAATAATCTCTAACAATAATAGCATTGAAAGTAGCCGAATAAGGCGCTCTAGTGTTTTTAATTGGTCGCATTTATATTGCTCTCATCAAACTTTCCTGTGCATTTAAACTTTGATTCAAGTAATCAATGGTGCTACGCCCTCCCACTTATTACAGTTGGTAGAAATACATTGTACTTTAGGTTAGATCAACATAGTGTGGATATGCAAAAATGCTATACATGAGTCAAGGAACGGGAGTAAAAATAAAAAAAAACGGCAGAGTGTCTAATTCAGTTCATATCACTCTCAAAAAAATAAAAGAACTGGTACAACAGAGTGCTATCAGTAGATCCGAGTATAATATAGTGATACTAACTCGGCGAGACAATTGGTCTATACTTTGTTTATCCCCAGCAGCCATATTTGCCACTTTTTTTAAAAGAAGCACCATGTCCAAGCATTTTGAATCCAGAAAAATCATCCAAGTGTTGGATCTAACCACCACCTATGGTAATCCATAATACACGTACTCGCCCTACTATTAACTGCTAGGTTGGTCGCAATTTTTAGCAATTTTATTAAAAGTGGACATTTTACAATGATAATAAAGTACATAGCCTCGACCGATCTCACTAATGTGTATATGATTCTTATACTCGTCAACCACAATAAAAAAGCTAAAAGGGATATAAAAAAAAAAGGCTTTAAAAGCACAAATGTAAGCGAGACAATACATAGAAAGCCTACCGTGACATTTTATCGCGTAAGTTTACTTATGTAAAACAATGTGTCCACAAAAGAACAAGTTTTTACGTGAGTTTTCACTACCCAATTTTGAAACGTCGCTACAATAAGCCAAACTGTAATTTTCACGTCCACCCGCTTAGCTCGTATTTTGGACAGGTCCGCTTACACACGATATTTAAAAGAGAACTCAACTTTTTTTTTAAAATGTTTGATTTCAAGAAGCTGAAATATAGGGGGTGGGGTACAGTTGTTATCTAATGCAAAGCTTAATTCAAAGTTATAAAAGGCCGCTGCGCCTTTTTCTGAAACAGTATTATGCATTTGCTGGTTTTCCCCACTTGGTACAAGACATATTGGATCTTGAATAAAACTCTGGTATACTCGACTAAGGAGTTTGGTATTATATTGGCCTATAAGTTGAAAATAACAATTCTCTGACTTGTTTTTAGTTAAAACGAATAAAGCTCAAAGCCTTTTGAAATTTATATTGGTGCATTTGGTTGATTACGTAAATTTGATTGAACACAATTTGAATTTATGAAGAATAACCCGATGATTGTTTGCAATATTAAGTAATGTAACAATAATGACCATTTTTGAACAATCACCCTGAACAAAAAAAGAGAGAGATGCTAATGTGACATGAAATAAAGGGAATGGACGGCAAAACCTGAGCATAATGATAAAGTACTGATTATGATAAGTATAAAAGAGAACTCATTAAATATAAATGTGTTTAATGTGTGCTTGAATGAGCTTGACAATGTAGTTGATCACAATTTCAGGGCGTTACTAACCTGGCAAATGAGCTTGGTTAGGAAACAAATAGGACAGTTTTAATGAAGCGGATTTTTGAAGTCTCGTAGAGAGTTTTTCCAAAATAAAAGCACACCAACCTATAATTTAACAGACTTCTGACTTTAACTAATGTCGCAATTAAGAAACACAAGGCAATTAGATAAATCAATTGTACTACCGTTGGTAAAGAGTTAAACATTTCCTAGTAGCGGGCCTATCATACTACCAAAAGGTAATCCCGTTTATATATGATATTTGGAGTTAGTAAAAGAACTTTTTACTTTGTAAAATTTGTTCAAAAGCCAAGAGCAAGAGGTAAACTAGGCCGCGAAGGCTTTTATAAATTGTGGCAAGTTAAAATGTTTTGGATGTCGAATAGTAGCATATCATTTAAGCATTAAAAAGATTGCAAAGAAAAAAAAGGCAAATAGGAGTGGTTTAGTTAGAAAAAGCTCGTTGATTTAAATTATCACAGGTTTCCGAAATTTGCTGAAAAAAAGTCCACGTTTTTCAAATTCTTTCATTAAAGTTTATATTCAATTAAAGAAAGCATAGTTAGGTTTATATACTTATATTTCGGATTCCATAATCTACTTGCCTGCAAACCAGAGATAACCCGATCCACAGGAACGTACCAGAATATAGTAAAAAAAAAGATAACTTGACAGGTTATCTTCAATAGTCTAGCAGCTACGCAAAATCAAGCATACAAGCATAGGATTTTTAAAAAAAAAACACAGCATGACAAAATCATTCGACGACAAACCTGACATTGACTCTGAAACAGATGTTTCCAATAAAAATGTTGTTCACGAGGTTACAAAGCCTGAGCAATTGCATATTTCAAACGAGCAGAGTAGGGTTTTTGCATTACTTGGAATACTGAAAAAGTTCATTGGCGTTAAAGATCTTTTGAACCTGTAAGTCTGGTCCATATAGTTATTAAGCGACTGTTTGAGTCCGTAGCTTTTAGTGAGTAATGCATACACGGTGCTGTCGCTGTGTTTTAAACACACAAGCCATATATATACACTCATTGGAATTTAGCGGACACTTTATACTAATACAAATACTGGTTTTAACAATGCTAGACGTGTGTCTTTGCCAACACAGATACTGGACCCTATTGCAAATCTCGAGTACTGGGGGTATATGGACACCCCTGAGTTTTTTACATGGTAAGTAACCAGCTACACTACCAAAGCGTATTGTATTGTATTTGTACACCGAGGAGCATTATAGAAAACCAACTTTGCTGCCCAGAGGTTTTATGCGACTGCATGTTTATCAACGTGGCACATGACTCCTAATTGGCTAGTGCCAGAGAATCAAAAAATTCTAATGACCAATATATTTACTGAACCTCCTTTTAACAGCATTCCAGACCATGACGATCCATTAGAAAGAATCGTTTCTACAGTTCGTTGGTGGATAGCCAAAGACCTCAAGTTTGCAAAAGGCAAAGTTACAAAGCCATTCAATTCCGTCTTAGGTGAACAGTTTTTCTGCAAGTGGGTAGTTGATAAGAGCGTTAATTCAGAGGAAGTGCGTGATAGCTCATCAAGCATTAGCTCAAAAATTGTCAAAAACAAGTCTTCAGCCACTTTGAAAGTGGCCGTCGATAGCTTGACTGAACGGACAGAAGTGGAATATATTACAGAGCAAATTTCGCATCATCCTCCAGTCTCAGCATACGTCTACCGTTGCAAAGAAAAAGGAATCGAAGCTGCCGGGCTTGACCACATCGCCGCTAAATTTACTGGTCTATGTAAGAAGACTTTTGTGTTTATTATTCAATATTATGGCTTTATAAACTTTTGTGCTGAGCCGTTTACATCATTATTTACCCAGACTTTTGGAAACTGCGAAGATTTTAAAAAAAATCAATAATTAAAATTTTGTTGTAGCTGTAAATGTGTCGCCTGGCTCTTGGTCAAAGGGTGTCTTTGTCACTCTTTCATCGCGTAATAATGAAAGATATGAATGTTCCCACTCAGACGCCAACATCTCTGGGTGGCTAACAAACAATCTTAAGGTTATCTCTACAGGAGTGGCTGTGATCAAGTGCGAGAGTTCTGGTATTGGTGTTATTCTCGAGTTGGCGTCAAGAAATTGGTACGGAAAAATAAAGGATACTGTCAACGGCAAAATTTTCCGATACAACACTAAGACTGGCGTTGCACCTGAGTGGACACTTGGAAATTTAACAGAGGAAAATGAAATTTTGGCTACCATTGGTGGAAACTGGTCAGGAAAATCACATATAACTTATACCAACTCAAAGAAAACGGTCTTGTTGGTTGATATGGATGCATTAATACCAACTCCAAAGGTTGTAAAGCCTTTGGAAGAGCAGCGCGAATTGGAGTCGAGAAGAGTTTGGGGCCAAGTAGCAGATAAAATGATTTCTCAAGATTACTCCACTGCAACCAAGCTGAAGATTGAAATTGAAGAGCTTCAGCGAAGCAAAGTTGCAGACAGAAAGTCGGCTAACGAAGAATTTGTACCCGCACTGTTTGTTAATAAGTTTGATGATGGATTCCCTGAACTACTGCCCAACGCATCGATAAATCTATAGTATTGGTTAAAGTTTTTTTAAATCATTTATACACGGTGTCTGCTAAGTACTCTGCTCTGCAAAATATCCTTAATTTTTACTTTGTAATAGCTTTTTTTTCATTACATTTTACCCTTCACCCATTTTTATACCAACTTACATATAAATACCCTCTATCCGATATAAATATATTATTTAATCCAACATTCTTGGCATTGACTTACTAGAAATATGCCTGGTAGGTTCGGCCCTTACTCTAAAACCAGCTTCTTTAGAGCTAGAGTATGCATTTGGTGCTATTTGCACTACATCATCACTTCACAGCGCTAATGTACTATAACTTCTATCATCCGCTCTTAAATCACATCGCCTATTATTGGCTCTTGGTGCTGTGCTATGCACTCGAGTGTGCTGTTATACTAATAAATAAATGGTTTGGATATACAGGTACAAGTATGTGAGCAACAACAGTTCGTTTGCCAATGAGCTTGATTGTTTTGGTGGTGTTCTGTTAGTGTACTGCTGTACTTTTTTTATTATTTTTTTGTTAACTTTTTTATTACTTTTTATTACTCAATGCTTCAGCAAACTATTTAGATCTACAAAGATCTGCCTTTCAGCGTTAGAGCCATGGCCTTCGCATACAACTTATTTTTATTTTTGTGTTATTGTGCAAATAGGCTTTTAGTAGATATTGTGCTCCAACGAATAACCCTGTTTGGACTGGTATACTTACTATACTTTTTCCTTTATTTACTGTTACAATATGCTTTTTTTGTCATAATCCCTGAGTTTGAGCTGTAATTGCTCCAAAAAATTCGTAGTAAATTCCATATCGTTAAAAGTAATGAAAGAAGGAGAGCCACTGCTAACTCGTTTTAAAATTGATGGAAAGTGTCCATGTAAATCAAACGCTGGCGTGCTAACCAAAACTATCCTGGGTGTCGACAGCAAAGGCGTCAGTATTGGACATTTGTTAAACATATGACATATGTACCACCATAGATACGCAGCAGAACAATTTGGCATTTGCAAGTTACAATTGGCACGCTAGATTCATACCAATGATTAAAAAATACACAGCTATTATTTATTGAACTGGCTTTCACTTTCTCTGTGTTGTATGCACTATAAGCATGTTGGACTATCTGGAGTTGAAAAAGTATACCATTTGAGGATGATATATAAGCATGAATATTTGTAAAAAAGTATGTGATAAGTATGTACATGCTAAAGGCGCCCTTTTGGAAGTCTGTTGGTTAATTATACTTTTATACTCACCAACGTAGTCAAATCGCTTACGGGAGAGATTTCAAAGTGATTGTCAAAAACATTAGTAAGTATTCTCAATAAAAATAATGGTAACAATTCTGGTTAATACAGATTATTGCAGCCTTTATACGCTAAATGTGTTTTGTGATTTCCTCTTGTGAATATAAATTAGAAGAGAAAAGCGACTAGAGGAAAATGATAAAAATGGAAGTGATGTGTCCATATGCGGAAGCATGATTTGTCAATCTAAATGCGGCATAATACATAAGCGTTCGATACGCACACTAAGCCTATGTAGACATAAAACTATTGCATACAGTCTAACATCTTTTTTCAAGTTAGGTATTTTCAAGAGAATACACAATGACTGTATGATATGTCTCAGCCCAAGCGTTTGACGCTTTGTCATTATTGCTGTAGTTATTTTTTAATGCTTTGATCCCATCTCAGCCTTGGCCAGTAGCATTCTGAAGAGGAATAAATCAATGAGATGAATTAAAAGAAATAAAATGAAAAGGAAATGTTTTTATTTTTTCAACTTTGAACAAGATGTTGCTTCCTGGGAAAGTTGTGTTGTAAACCCCTCAAAACCAGCCCAAGAGACCAAAAAGTCTGTGAGTTTGATTATATAATAGACTCCGAAACTACTTAATAGTAGTTGGAGCATGTATGATTTACCAAACTTTGATGTTAAGAGTACACATCATCACTGATTGTATTAAAAGATGAAAAGATGTGCTAAAGGGAGAAAATCATGAACATGATGTAATAAAGTAAAAGAATGTATTGTGAAAGGGTATTGGTGAAATGACAGATTTGCTAGAATATAATACTATAACAACACAGACAGGTTTTACTCATTAGCTATTAATACAAAAAATTGTTGATGAAATGCGAGCTGTTATTGCAGGAAGCATAACAGTTGATTAGACCAGATGATCAACTTGGCCTATAAATGATTCGCGGGTCATCTGCAAGCTGATCTTTAAGACGAGTGTTGACTATACGGTACCATTGATAATTCTAGATATCTTTACTTGTTAGCGAAACTGTGTAAACACAAATCAAGCCTTTGGAGACAATAAGAGTTAGTTTATGTGCCTATTCTAAAAAAGATAAACAATTAAAGAAGCCTTGGTTTAATGGCGAAATTGGAAAATAAAACGTTTTATTTAGCGTAATGTGATAATTCACAAGAGTCCGATTCCAAAGCTTTGTGGCGAAGATTTCCTTGGGTTTGATTAATATTACAATGCTCAAAAAGTTTAGCCAAAAGCGTAAAGCAAGGAGGGAAGGTACAATGACCAAAATGGGATTCTGGTTGGAAATTCATTTGTATTTGTAATTAAATAAAATTAAGGGTCAAATGGCCTATATTGGTTTCGGTTTACAAATTGATTATAAGAGGGATTTGCTAGGAGTTCGAATCCAATTTTTACTCGCAAGTATCCGCAAAACTAATGAGGTAAAAATTTTTTTTTTTAAAGATAAATTAAAAAGCTGCTTGAATTTAATTGGCCATGCTAAAAAATCGTTTATTTTTTTCTTGATGGATATAAAAGAAAACCACAACTTATGGACAAAACTATTGTGATGGAAACTTGAAACCTGACTGAATTATTTAAAACATTAAGCGAAGCCAAACAAAGCTAAACAAATAGCTGTAGAGCAATCTTATTCTTGGTCAGTTGTAATAGCCGTAAAGTTTATCTTTGAGAGTTAGTAGATTGTATTAATAAAGATAAATTAATAAAAGCAAAGACGATTTATGTTCAGAAAAGCAAAAGCAAACCTCGTTTAAACCCAAATAAACAGTATAGCTGACATAGTTAGGGACAAGAGGGAAAAAAAAAGCACAGTTTGGGTAGACAGGGATATGAGACATGGCTCAGGCGTCAAACAATTGGAGCAATCAGCACCAATTAAATGTTGTGAGAACTAATGTGCTCTTCAGCGAGAGCAATGTTATGGGGGAGAAGATAATTGATATTCGCAATCCACTGTCTGATAGTTACAAGGCGGGGATCGACAGCAGCTCAACAAAAGCGGGTACAAGTAAAAAAAACGCATCGATTGATTATGGTCGAGACAAGTCAAAGAAAGGAAAAGGCAGTGCGAATATAAACGAGAGCAAATTAAAAGTTATTAAAAGCAAGGGATCAAAAGGATCAATTGATAGTAAGAGCGGGATAGGAAATGGAAAATTCAAGGGTGGGAAGAAGGAAAGAGAAGATATAAAGAGGAAAGGCGATCAGAGTAGGGTAGGAACAGGATTGAGCCAAGAGGAAGTTGAGGTATTGCTTAAAAAGTAAGTAAAGATCTGCTAGCTGTGGCTATACGATTGCTGTTGTAAATTTAAGCTTTTTTTTTCATTGCAAAAAATAAATAAATTGATAAGCTAATTGGGTATTTGTGTTTGCAGTAGTAAATCCAGAGTGGGAATAGTGTTGGCGATATGGGTATTGATGCGTTTGATGGACCAAACAAGGTCTGTTCCGATTGAGTGGCTAGTGTATCTGTTTTTCTTGGTTACAGCGTTGACACAGAAGTATAAGGAGGTACAAAAGGGAGTAGTAATTCCAATATTGACGCTGGAGTTGACAGCGATATTTGTATATAAGTGTATACCTTACTACATTTCAAAGAGAGTATCGACAGCAGTGGTATGCTTTATGTTGGTATGGTCCCAATGTGGGCTGAAAGGGTTGTGGTGGGCAGTAGCAATGGTAATGTCGATTACTCAGATGCAGAGGCCGAGCAACAGCACAGCGCCAGAATATGTAAGAAGGTGGATATCATCACATTGTATGGCGTTTGGGGTAGTGTGGGGAGTGTTATTAGTGGTAAAGGAGTTGCTCAGGATCAGAAGACTACAAATGAGTGGGGGTGTGGGGAACACGGTGAAGGGAAAGTCGGAGCTGGATCTGAGGCTGGCGTTGAACCGAATTGGAATGCATGAAATTGGGATGATGTGGAGGTTTGAAAAGAGGCCGGAGAACCAGGAAACTGTAAAGCCAAAGAAACGGACAAAGTCTGATCACACAAGAAACCACTCGGAAAGCAAAAGCAGCGGCTCAAAACATAAGGACGTAGATAAGGTGCAGACAGAAATGTCGAGAGTTAAGAAGTATCTGATTGAAGTGAATGGGTTAACAGTGGCAGAGTGTGAGAGAAATGAAATGAGCGTAACAGTGTCAGGGCTTGAGCCAAACACAGTGTATAGGGTTCAGGTGCTGGCGGTTTTTGAAGAAGATGAGGGGATACATTTGTCCTCGATGATTATAGTTAGAACAGTTGGTGGAGGCGATGAGTATATTGGCAATAGTGGGTATGAGGCAGAGTTACAAGTGGGAGTAGATTTGCAGGAAAAGGATGATACTGTAGGCGATTTAGAGGGTGAAGGCTATGTATTGGTCACAGTTCCAGAAATTAGCAAATATGGTATGTCAGTAATTGAGGCAGAGACCAGAGTTAAAGATGGGCACATAACAAAAGATTGTAATGATTCGAAGACGACGCTTAGTCCTGTGGGAGAAATCGATAGTATTGTTGGATGCGATGAGGATAAACCTGCAAGTATTGCTGAGGAAATAGCGGGGCTTGAGGATAGAGGAGAAAAGATGAAGAGTAAAGAGGACGAGATAGAGAGTAAAGAGAGATGTGACAATGGGATTGGGATTGGGATTGGGATTGAAAAAGCTAAAGGTGGTGGTGATAGTGATGGTGGGGGCGTGAGCAGCGAAGTGGTGGATAGTGGAGTGGGATTGAGAGTAGACACTAATGGCAATAAGGAGAGAAGCGCAGAGATATGTAAGAAAAGTGTTGAGGGAGTGTCGGAGAAGTTGCAGCAAGATGACAATATCAGTTTAGGGGGGATAACAATGATTTCAGAGCAAGAATACGATGAAAACTTGGTAAATAAGGGATTGGTTGTAGCTGTGGATGGTTTGGTAGTAGAAAGCAGTGATGAACAGGGTACGGTTCTGGGCAGCGGTTCTGGTTCTGGCTCTGGGAAAGCGAACGTAGTAGGTAGTAAGAAGGTTAATGAAGCAAAGGATGGAGATAATAAGGTTCGGTACTCGGTGTACGTAGACTTGTCCAAATCAAAGACAGCAGATAAAGAGGGGGAAAGCGTAGGTGTCAGCTTGAAAAAGGACATTGGTGTAAACGGAAATGCTATTGGAAACGGAAACAAAATGGACATGAACGCGCGTGGCAGCCAAAGTAAAGCGGAGACTGTGAAAATCCACGGCCTGGAGCCAAAAGATAATTCGAAATCCGGTCTAGGCTTGAAGGCAGCTGGGGAAAAAAATGCATCAGTGCTCAAGGACGTTCTCAAGTCTGACAAAGTGGTTAAAAGGCCCGGTACCAGCACCATTACTGACAACATTTCTAGCAAAAGTAAAATGGAAGGGGTTGCAAGACCCAGGGTCCGATTTGATGAATACGGGTGTGGAAATAAAGGAGGGGATAGAGGTGGGGCTAGCAGTGAGGTTAAAAAGATAGGGAAATTAAGCAAGAAGGCTGCTGGTCAAGCAGATTCCAAGCCAAATATGAGAATATTGAGTAGGCCAAAGCCAGTTGCCGAAAAGGAAAAAGAACCAACAGACAGTAGCGAGTACCAAGCACGTCTGGGAGCCAAAGAGCTGACAGATGGTCAGAGCTACACAAATAGTAGAGAAAAGCCGGTAGGCAAACCAGGGGCTAAAGGCAAGCTTAAAAGCTCAAGTCAACACAGCATAGAACAAAGTGGACATAGTTACGAGGAAGAGTTGGAGCAGTCTAGCATTACAAAGAAGTTTTTGACAAGGATAAATAGAGACTTTAATGAGCAAACCTCCAACACGAGCAAATATAAAGACAAGCATGGAACAAGCTCGAGTGTAAAAGAAAAAGTAAAGACAACTAAACCACAAAAGATCACAAAGGCAAATGATTTGGACTTACACACTGTTGAAGAGGTAAGGGCAGGGTCAGAATTAGGTATTGCGGGGCAGAAAAGGATGGTAAAACCCAAGAGTAACGCCAACAAGGGCAATGCTAGTACGAAAACTCGGCCAAAGAACTCGCTTGATGAAATGGGATTGGATAGCGTATTCCAAACACAGAATCAGAATCAGAATCAGAATCAGAATCAGAATCAGAATCAGGAATTGTTGGTAAAAGAAGTTTATAGCAAGCCAATGTACAGATCAGTATCTAGCTACAGCGCTGATAATAAAGAGGTATTGAACCAAATGTACAGCGGAGGCAATTTGTTAGACTACAAGTGCGACGTAAGCGACTTTATGGGGAACACGCTTTATAGTGCCAAGAACAGCGGCACAACGAATGTACTGGATAGAGGCGAGTTTAGATATGGGAACCTGACCGGTTCAATGTATGACGAAACCAACTATCTCAACAGAAATGAACCAGTAACAGGCCAAAACAGCTTGTTTGGTAAGCAGTTTGATGGCTTTAAGGGCAGGCCAATTGGGGATATGAGTTCGGGCTACATGCAGCCTAGAAATGTGTACAAGATGAATAATACGCAGCAAGAGTTGCTGAGCACGGCTGAAAAGAGCGCGTTGAGCATACTGAACGACACTGACTTGGCCTATTACTCCAAACCCAAATACCTGAGGAGATCAAGCATGGCTAACATCGACTTTAATATTGATGATGGTGTTGGTGTTGGTACTGGTACTGGTACTGGAGGCCTGAGAGGTAGCAGGGGTTTTGATCAGAATCAAGGCCAGCTCCAAGGACAAGACTCGAGTCAAATCTTGAACCTAGCTCAGAACCGACAGCTGAGGGCTCGGTTGACTCAGCCACAGGATGCGTTTAATTACCCAAATATGGACTACAAATACAACAGTGGATGCAGGTCGGTTCATAGTCTTGATTTAGACTTTGGTGGCCAAACCCCAAATCAGGCACAATTAACTAACCAAAATCTGAATGTGGGGTTAAAGAGTAGAACCTCAACTCCTATCCAAAACAATATGTTCTATAACGATAATGGAAATAACGAAAAGTATTATGAAAATGATAATGGGTCTGTCAACGAGAACATCAACAATATCAACAACAGTAACTTGAGCGACTATAAACATAGCTACAACTACAACTACAACTACAACTATGGTTATGGTTATGGTTATGGTTATAACGGCAATGAAAATGGCAATGGTATTAGCAATGGTATTAGCAATGGTATTAGTAATGGTATTAGCAATGACAATGTCAATTCCAATGTCAGTAGTAATAGCGACAACATTAGTAATAGCAGTAGCATTAGTAACAATGTCAATGGTAATAACAGCAATGATATGGGGGCATCCTTAAGATTTACACCAATCAACTCCAACAAAGATACAAGAATCGGTACCAGAAACGGAACAAATTACTTGAATACATTCAACACCGGGTTTCAAACAGAATTGGACACCAGCCCAGCTGAGAAGGAGTCTATCAATACATATCTGATTGATCTGTATGGCAACAACAACGATATCAGCGGCAGTACAAATGGCGAAGCCAAGGGTAAAACCAAAGACTCAAACGTCTTCAACACGCCCTCAACCATCCTACCAAACGAAACTAGTGATGGAAGTTACACTGCCAGAGGTAAAGGCGACTTGAGGTTGCTGGAAAGTGCAGGCAACAGCTCACAGTACATGCCATCCAACCAGATGGGCTACAGACACACTCCAACACAAGCCCAGCAACTACAGCAGCAACTACAGTTGCAAATGCAGCTACAGCTACAGCTACAAATGCAAAAACAGAAGCTGAAGCAGAAGCAACAACAACTGCAACTACATATGCAAATGCAATTGCAGAACCAGAACCAGAACCAGAACCAGAGCCACTCCCACTCATATTCCTACTCCCAACTCCAAACCCAAAACCAAAACCAAAACCAACTTCAAATGAATAGCCCAGACTCAAGTCACGACAACAGTGGTGGGTTGCCAAGCTCGTCAAACCTACTATGGAACAACACCAACTTACAGTCGTCAGGTTCTCCATCAACTTTGTCCCTACCACTGTCGTCAAGCCTATCAATGCCACAGTCCAACACCTCGGTCTTTTACCCCAATCAAACTGGAAGTATCAAATCCAACAGTACCGTTGACTCTGGCTACAATTCAAACGCGTTTAATGTAGGTTCTGGCCTGTATAACCCGAATCACGATATCGGTGGCACCCAAAGTATGGCTGGCTATAAAAATATGAACATTGGCAACTACCAAACCATCGCCAACTTCAGCTCACTAAACAATACTCCAGCCAACTTGAACGCAAATATGGGCAGCTACTCCAAGTTAAACCACTTTCAAAGCCTATTAAATTCCAACTTGGGCATGAACTTGAACTCTGTCAACTCTACTACTAACTCTACTGTTAATACTAATGCTAATTCTAATGCTAATACTACTGGTGCTGGTGCTACTGCAACAACTCCTATTCTTGATAATGCAGTCGGTAGTTTGTATAGCAACAACAGTACAAGTTCGTTCGAGTTGCCAAAAATCAGCCCTATTGGATACAGGTCTAGATCGCTCACAAGCCCAGAGTCGGATGTTAACTGCCGCAATTCTGACTATCAGATTCGTCCACTGACCCCTTCTAGCTCTCAGTTTGACCCTAAAGATACCCGATACTGACTACAGTGAATTTTGTGAGAGCTTTATCCAGATTGATTGCATTTTGTCTAATATTTTTTTTATATATACTTTCTGTGTTTGTTGTCTTTACTATTTATGTAGTTGATCGACTTTCTTTTTCATATATATCATCTCTTCTTTTTTATATTTGCCACCTTGCGGTTTGCGGTTTTATTTATCTGATTTCCACAGTGTAGCGCTCGGACTGTCTTTTTTGGCCATTATTCGCCTTGACTCCCTTTTTTTAAAAAAAATAAACAAATAAAAATAAAGCTTTTTTCTACTCTTTTTTTTGCCAACTCAAACATAAACCGCCTAAATAAAACAAAGAGCCTCCCTTAAATTTTTTTTCAACTCCTTTTTTGTTTAAACTAGTTACGATATATAAAATTCAGGTATGCAGCATTAATAATTAAAAATAAAAACGAAAACGAAGAAGAAAAAGAAAAAAGAAAACAACACGGAAAATGAAAATATAGAAGAAAAAATAGTGGCAAAATCATAAACATGTGTCAAGTAAAATAATAAACTGTATAGAAATCGAATATTCAGATCAGGTCCAGAATATCAGGCTACAATGGTCATGTAAACTGCTTTGCATGGATCGAAGCCGGCCCCATCTCGTTATAATCAAGCTTGGTAACATGGTACTTTGGATCATTTAAAGCAAGCTAAGTAAAACAGTGTGCACAAAACACAAAACAAATTCATAAATATAATCATTAGCCCTGCTATAAATACATCACACTACGCTGCACAATCACTTTACCTTGGCTGTTATCATCGCTCCGAGAAATGGTGCCATATAGCCAACGTTCCTCCATCCATATAGATACTCTGGGATCTTGACAAACTTGCACTCTCTTGATTGGTACTCGGAAAAATGTTCACTTTGCTCCAATACCGTAGCCTGTAGCTCCTTTTCCAAACTATAGCAAAGCTCTATTGTTTTTTTTTATAAAAAAAAAAAAGCAATCCAAGTTTTACCAAAAGAACACAGTTTCCCAAGTATAAAATTTATTTTTATATGTTTTTATAATAGTTATACAATAATCGGATCAAAAAAATGGGGTGGGGGACCCCCCCCCCCCCCCGGGGGGGGGGGCAAGGCTGGCAACAAATAAAACATTTACAAGTTGCTTTGGTTGCTTTTTTTTTTTTTTTGTTATTTGTATATATTGATTGATATGTATACAAGTAAAACAAACCGTTGAACAAACAACCACTCTTCCACTCCCGTCCCTATCTATTCAGATATATGCCCTTACCTTCTAGTTGTGAGAATTTGCCGACTATATTTATGCTTTCCCAAAGCAACGGCCGTTTTTCCAATTCACATCCCAAAATCGCATTATTTATTCCATCAACCAGTCTCATAAAGCTAAACTTTCCGATCAACCCTTGGTCAAACAACACCTTTCCACACTCCAGTCTTTCCTTATCCAACTTGTACTATAATTGTTACACGTATTGGTTAGTCTATATAATACCTATCCGTTTGGCCATTTCTTCCATTTACTTTTTTAATTTTTACTTTTTATTTATTTATTTCCAACTGAACCATGTATAAAGATGGACAATCGTAAGTGCTTACCTTGGCTCCTTTAAATTCTACTACCGCTTTTGCCTTCTCAGGAATAATCTCCCCCTTTTCAAGCAGCTTGGGCACCAAAAACCCGCATCGCCCACTTTCCACTGCCACCTGACAAAAGTCGTACAGCGTATCTTCATCACTCCCCAACTTTTCAAACAACTCTGCGTCATTTTCCTTGACCAACATACACAAATACCGTGTTACGTCGTCGCCGCCAACTGGCACCACTTGCACTGCATTTATCTGGATTTGCGAGTCTATTATCGGGGTCACAGCTATCACAAAACATTAAAACAACATTAAAACAATTTCGATAGAAATAAAGATATAACTACGCCTGCACATGTACTTGTATTATACATTCATTTGATCCAAGTCTCTGCTACAATTAACTATCCACTAGACTATTGTTAACTATATTACTTGTTGTGTATTTTGAAATGTCGATAACTACTCCTGTAACCACTCCATTCCCATACAGTGCTGCCAGTGGCCTCTCGATTATCATCATTGCAGGAACATTGAAATCCTCAAAAAACATTCTTGTCAGCGCCTCTCTGTCGTACTTGTTCCAATTAAATGGAACACTCAACAGCACTGGTGATTCGTTTTTTGTTATCGATACTTGTAGCTCTCTTATTATGCTCTTGCTATTTGTTCATTCAACAGCGCTGGTTAGTTAGCATTCACTAAAAATATCCTTTGACCCATTACTATCATTGCTATTTCCGTCCAAAAAAATACAATTCAACAATACAAGCGTATATAATTGAGTCTAATTACCAAAACTCTCTCAATACATCCCAATCCTTAACAAATCCATCTTCAAACACCTCAACAACACTCTCCAACTCGTCGCTGTGACTCTCCAACTTCTCCCCTATCAAAGCTGCCGATTTATTCACATACCCGTCCCGGCCACCAGCCTCCTCAGCTAACTCTACGTCATCAGCGTCACCTTCTCCTTCACCACCAGTTGCTTCTTGCGGCACTAGATCACTTGATGGAATTTCTGATTTGTCTTTTTCGCCGTTTGCTTCCCCAACTATGGTCAAGCTATCGGCGTCTCTCTCTGTGCCATTCTCGCTCTGCAATTCAACAGATGGCTCCTCTACCCCGCCACAAACAACATCGCCTATTTACGCGTTCGCATAAAATAATACTGTTACTTTCATCACATTGTGCTTTTGATCGCCTACTAATAAATCGCTATACATCACGCTTGCTTAGTTTTGTATCAATATGATTGACTGAATACCTATATCGTTGCTCTCACTATCTGCGCCCGACTCTTTAGCTTTAATACTATTTGCGCGTTTTTCCTCGACTACTCGTGGGAAAAAGTAATAATATCTTTAAATGATTAAAAAATCTCAACATTGTTGTTTGTTGTTGTTGTTGTAAAAACCCACTGGTTATTAAAAGAATATTTAGAGTTGCCTAACGACCATTTCATAGTTACAAAAGTATATTCACGCATATGGATCTGTTTACCATTCATTATTTTTGAAGTGTCCAAGTCAATGTCATTAGTCTCAGCTTCGCAAATTTCCATACTGTCATCTTTCTTTTCTTCGGCCTGGAATTCAACTGGCTCTTCTACCTCTTTAAGAAATCCCACTTTACTTTTTACCTTCTATTTAGCAGCCATTTACTCATATTTTAGTTTCCGTTTTGAATTATAGAATGAACAATGAAATAAAAGTAAATAATTGTCCTTTTAAATTTGTATTCAATTTAAAAAAATTGAGCAACAATGCACTAAACAAAAACTTGATGGTGTGTAGCTATGTTCTTACGATGTGTGGCTGTAAGTTGATTTCGTTTGTCCCTAAAATCGCGTACGTTTCGTAAGGATCAAACTCCATTACTATAAAATTATCTTCTCTAAAAGTAAACCCCATATTTGAATATCCGTCAACAAAAATACTCTTTTGTAAGCAATATATTACTACCGCTATCGATACTACTAATACTACCACGGTGCTCAAAGTGTCACTTTCACGCCAAAATATCTTTTCTTTGCAGTAATCTCTGTTGATCGATTAAAGAGTTGCATCTGCAGTTTTTCAATTCTAACGTAATTTTATTTCAATTATCATTTTTACTTTTACATTTCTCTTTATTTGCACTTGCGATTCTT
Source organism: Capniomyces stellatus (assembly GCA_001661515.1). Taxonomy (NCBI): domain Eukaryota; kingdom Fungi; phylum Kickxellomycota; class Harpellomycetes; order Harpellales; family Legeriomycetaceae; genus Capniomyces; species Capniomyces stellatus. Next base: position 549,787 of record LUVW01000013.1, on the reverse strand, counting down.
TTATTCGCCTTACTTGTGTTTTTTTAAATCCTCCTAAAGTCAAGTTGGTGTTTTTTATTTTTTTTCAATTCCAATAACTCCATACACTTATTCAGCAAATTAAAGTACACTTGTTTACTAAACAATTCGCCTTTTATAGTTTAATTGGGGTTTAGACTCTGATTGGTCTCTATTTGGTTGGCTTTAAAGTTTTCAATTTGTTTCTTTGGCGTATTAAAACACATTGTTTAGCCCCAAAGTATTTTCGTGATTACTATCATGCTATTGATTTCGTTTTACTACAGCCAAAAAATACAAGCATAAACAAAAACTCCAAAACCCAAATCAGCAACAACAATATCGATCCAACCAGACCTCAACGCCAACAATAGCAACTTTAGATTTACTTTAACCAGTATCATACAAATAGGTTTATTCATCCTTTGTTCCTATCAGCAGCTCTTTTACCAAAATCTACCTTTTTTTCCAAGTATAACCTTTTCTGTTATTGTTTACACGATAAACACAAATAAGCAGTCCAAATTTACAAATGAAAGAGTATTTGCCAGAAGATGGGGTGCTTATGGAGCCTAAATCCGGCACTGAATTCTCCTTCCCCTTTGAGCCGTACGGCATACAATTAGAATTTATGCAAAATGTGTTTCATGTCTGCGAGAAGGGAAAATTTGGGATTTTCCAAAGCCCAACTGGAACTGTAAATAAAAAGTGCCACATATATTCCTTCAGCTTTCTAAACGTCTACATTCCTTTGATAAGCTGTCATTTTGTTTAGCTTTATAATTTATTCATTAAATTTAACTATTTGTATACGTTAGCGTCACCCACAAACTTTTAATTATTTTCTGCAAAGTAGGGAAAGACTCTTAGCCTGCTGTGTGGTGTGCTTACGTGGTTAAAGCATGATAAAGACAGGATTTTGAATGGCGTTTATGATTACCAAGGTATTAATATACTTGTTTTTTACTTGATCCATTTTACTTTTTATCGAGTAGACAGCCAATGTGAATCGCGGCTCTAGACCATTATTCCATTTACTAGCACATGTAGTATACCAAAACAAGGAAGTATGTGTACAAACAAAGCTATAGATGGAGAGCCTGAATGGGTGGTCAGGCAGAAACGGGAGAGAAGAGCCAAGGAACGCCAAAATGAGATTGACAAAATACAAAGAAAGTACGATCGCTGGGAAAAGAAAACCCGGACTAAAGAAAAAAATGCAAACAGCAGTTACAAAAAATCGCTGTTTACCCAAAAGCAGGCAAGTGCACGACTATCAAACACTAGTATTTGTAATTATTGACTTTGATTCCTATGCTCTTTATGATTTTTGACCTGCTAGCCCAGTACATACCCTCATTTAAATTGCTGCAACATTGCCCACTTTGCCTTAAATCTGCTTGCTTTGTTGTATCTACCAACTCTAATTACTCAACACTTAGAAAGGCAGACAGGTATCTGAAATACCAGAAGGCATTAATGCACTAGACTCTACTGCATCCGATAGCGAGCTTTTAGATGAGTATACTGGTGATTATGGTGACGACGATAATGGTATCTCTGGCAGTAATTCAGAAGTAGAGCGATGGCTGAACTAGTACGTTGCGTTGTTTGTTTGTTTGTTTGTCTATTTGTCTCTATATTTATTACTTGGTAATATTGAGATTTACTGGTATATACCTGGTTTGATCGGTGTTGTGGCTATTAATCAAATGATTTGGAGACTAATGGTGATATATACAACCTGGTCATAATGAACATAGCTGCAAAAGTGGTGAATTAAATTTAGAAAGTGGAAATAGCTCAGATGAAAGTGTTGATGGTACGCTAACAAAACAGGGATTTGGTTACGACGTTCCTACTGAGCCTAGAAGCAGGATGGTAAGTTTTATAGTCACTACTACCACTACCAATGATTATTAGCGCACGCCAATGATATTCGATAGTGACATTGACGACTGTATACACTATAATAGGTCATATTTGCATCAAGAACACATTCACAATTGAAGCAGACACTAAAAGAATTTAAAAGGACCGAATTTTGGGGAAATGATAAAGTACGTGCCGTTACTGTCGGATCGCGGTCGCATTTGTGCATAAACAAGGATGTAAAAAGTACTTGCACGACAAACAGTCAGCTGAATGAAAGGTGCATTGATCTACAGAAATCAACAGTAAAAAAGTCCAAAAAATGCGCCTACCTCCCTAAAGAACACACGCCCATGCTTGACTTTGTCTCAGCTTGCAAGTCTCAGGTTTTGGATATCGAAGACTTGGTAGAAACTGGAAAAAGAATGCAGGTGTGCCCCTACTATGGTGCTCGGAAAGCACTATCATCATCACAGGTGGTTGCTGTGCCATACAACTTGTTGCTGGTCCAGGAGTCCAGAAAGGCGCTAGGTTTGGATTTGGAAAACTCTATTGTTGTTATAGATGAAGCACACAATTTAGTGGACTCCATCAGCAATGCCCATGGCGCCTCTTTGTCCTGGGACGTGTGTAAGCGTGCGGGAGAGCTAGTAAAGTTATATTTTGACAAGTACTGGAAGCGGCTAAGTGGACAAAACGCTGTGTATTTGCGACAGCTGATTGCGCTATTGCGTGCTATTTGCAGATACTTTGAATCTAAGGTCAAAGCGTTTAGAATCTCAAACGCCGACACGGACAGCAGACCTGGTAATATGTCATCATCAAGCAATGGCGGTAGCGCTAGTGATAAAGATAAACACACTGGCCGAATTGTAGAAGTAATGGGACCCAATGAACTGCTTCTCGAAATTAGAGTTGAGAATATCAATGTGTTTAAACTTGTCAAGTTTTTGCAAATCTCACAGCTTTCTCGTAAACTTTCTATGTTTAACGACCGGGTTGAAATGGAGAAACTTGGTAAATTGAAAGAAAACATTGCACCCACAAGCCATGATCCGCCTAATAAACGTCCACGGATTTTGCACCAAGCGAGGAAAACACAGGGTTTGAAGCCCAGCCCCAATAATAGTAAATTTGACCCAGTTCCAGCAAACTCGCGACTAGCAACTAGCTCTATATCGGCGGTATCGGCATTGGCGGCCGTTGAGTCGTTTATTTCGTGTTTAGGGGTTTCGGACTCTTTGGCGGGAAAGGTATTTGTCACTATTAATGTAGGCGATCCGGATCGAAACAAACCTGAAACCCCGATTCCAAGCTCTGGAGAACTGAAATACATACTAATGGATCCTTCAGATGCATTTAGTGAGATAATAACGTTACCCAGAGCTGTTATTCTTGCAGGAGGAACAATGAATCCAATTGAGGATGTTGCATTGCAGCTTGGGCTTGAAGCAAAGCAAGAAACACTGCAGCCACCTTCTAGCCATGGACTGACAAGCGTCAACTTTGCAATCCAAGCTAACAATACGACTTCCTATCCCACAAAAAATAACAAGCTAAAACCTCTTCACGTATTTGAATGCGCGCATGTAGTGCCCAAGTCGAATATTAAAACTATAGTCGTAGGGTCAAGTATATCTGGCAAAGAGCTATGTCTCAACTTTTCTTCTCAGTCGAACCCCAATACGGTAATGCTAGTATCCTTGCTCTGGATTTTTTTGTTTTTGTTTTATTCTTTCCTGTTTGGTTGGCGAGGCAATATCTTTCTACTTGATCGACACAAAGCACGCAAATACCATCCATCCCAGACTATCTTGGCTGAATACTTTTTGTGTTTGTCAATTCTTTAACTGATTTACTGTCTGTATTTAGGTAACTGATATTGGGCGTTCGCTTTTAAGAGTTATTGAGCCTATTCCTGGTGGTGTAGTTGTGTTTTTTCCATCGTACTCGTTTTTAAATAAGGCTTTGGAAAACTGGACTCAAGCCCGTATTATGGATGGCATAAGACGTTGTAAAAGCCTTTTTGTGGAGCCCAAAACAAATATTGGAAGCCAGGTAAAATATGTTGATAGCGCGGTCTCGCTAGCCTCTTTATCAACTAAGCATGTCTTGACGGATAAGCGCAAGACTCCGTTTGGAGAGATTAAAGAAACGAGTATTCAGAACGTTCTAGTTTCGTATAAAGCCGAAATAGATAGGTGTGGTGGTGCAGTTCTTTTTGCTGTTGTTGGCGGAAATATGAGCGAGGGAATAGATTTCTCTGATGAAATGGCTAGGTAAGATGTGTCACTTTGGTCTAGTGCTTGTACTGCAAACAAAAATGACATTGCGGGCTGCATTATGTGAGCTTCTGATAAATTAGGTTTTTTTGGAACAGGGATTGGAGTAAAGTCTAGTTTGTTTGATCACTATAAATCAAAATTGTATTTTTTACATTAGGGCTGTTATTATGATTGGTATGCCATATCCAAACCTCGGATCCGTTGAACTTACCGAAAAGATAAGATTTTATCAATCAAGAACTCTGCAAGCAAGCATGGGGCCAGGTACTGGTCAAAAAGCTGCTACTTCTTCAAAGCCATCATCTCATGTCCCTGAAAAGCTAAAGATGAGTTCTGCTGGATCCGAGTACTACGAGAACCTATGCATGCGAGCTGTTAACCAGTCCATAGGTAGCTACTACATACTAAGTTGCGTAATTGTTTGCTATCCGCTCGGCAGCCAAGTGACGTTGGCTCAATGTGTATTTGAACGAATACAGCGTTGGTAAAACGATAACAACGATTAACAACAATATCTTTTTTGTAATAGGAAGAGCCATTAGACATATAAATGATTATGCTATCATAATCTTGATGGATAGACGGTACACCAATCCTAGAATTGTAAAAAAACTGCCATTATGGGCGCTTGGAAGTCAAGTTTTGCCTAATGCCCACACGGCAAGAGACAGTAGAACAGTTGCCAGTCTTGATGCAAACACTCTCGAGTCTGTTGTCAATACAATACCGACTTTCTTTAGTCATGTTATCAAATCTTAGCTTTGCCTTGGATAATAAAAAATAAAAAGGGAGGTTTAAATATACCCTAGTGGTATAAAGACGAGTTTTGTTAGTTTCTAAGGACAAAATGCGTTTTATTAAAAATGGCAAACTATGTCCGGAACAAATATAAGCATCAAATGGTGCATTACAATAAAAGAAAATGAAAAAAATCAAGTAAAAAGCAAAAGCAAAAGCAAATGAAAATGAGAATGAAAATGAAAATGAAAATATGATAAATCTAGAGCAAAAAGTAGTTGGTGTGGATTAAAAAATAAACAAATTAGTTATTTTATAAGCTTCAGTTTATACAAGATCAGTTTAAAGTCATAAAAACCATGAGCGTTATTGAATGAGAATACAAATAAAGGCTTTAATAACTATGCTGGCTTTTGGGTTTACTCTTTAAGAACGCCTTCATCAGTAAAAGCATTAGATTTAACAAGAGATATCAGCGTTGAGGCCTTGCTTGGTGTGGGTAAACGATACGATGGTCTCATCATCGACATAAACATAACAAAGGAAGGGTGGCTGACAATATCAAACGGCATTCCAGTGTCGTACATTAACTTTGCCAATCGATAATCGAGCGCTTTTGCCAGCTCAGGTTCAGTTATAGACTCATAATTCCGTCGCTCCATGTTAACGGTAACATGTGTTGTAGCGCTAATGCCGTTTATACTAGCGCCTCCTTCAGCTTCTGGTGAAATTAAAGCTGATATCCGGGGTGTAATTCGTATATTTTTGCCTTTATCTTTAGGTGGAAAAGAGTTAATAATTGGCTCATCCTCTCTATTCTCTTGGGGGGTGCCAATGTCCGAGTGTTTGATTGTTCTTATATGTCTCATTCTGGTTCTGATCATTGTTGGTGCAGCACCACAGTTGGCTAAATGGCTTCTCCATCTGTCCGAATGATGACTTGCAATGTTATGGTTGCAGTATTTACACCTTACCCCTCTTTTCAGCTCAGGGTCTCTTATTATGTGCTCTGAAATCTCTATTTTGAATCTAGGCATGATGATACTTTTGATTCTGAATGGCTGAGAATTATTGGTCCAGTCTCACTCTTTTGTGACTTTATCTTTGAAAGTTGAAAGGTACGCGAGTAATGTTAAAGGAGTGTATTTGTTGCTGTTACTGCTGCTATTACTATTACTATTACTGTTGCTGTTGCTGTTGCTGTTGCTGTTGCTGTTGCTGTTGCTGTTGCTGTTGCTGTTGCTGTTGCTGTTGCTGTTGCTGTTGCTGTTGCTGTTGCTGTTGCTGTTGCTGTTGCTGTTGCTGTTGCTGTTGCTGTTGCTGTTGCTGTTGCTGTTGCTGTTGCTGTTGCTGTTGCTGTTGCTGTTGCTGTTGCTGTTGCTGTTGCTGTTGCTGTTGCTGTTGCTGTTGCTGTTGCTGTTGCTGTTGCTGTTGCTGTTGCTGTTGCTGTTGCTGTTGCTGTTGCTGTTGCTGTTGCTGTTGCTGTTGCTGTTGCTGTTGCTGTTGCTGTTGCTGTTGCTGTTGCTGTTGCTGTTGCTGTTGCTGTTGCTGTTGCTGTTGCTGTTGCTGTTGCTGTTGCTGTTGCTGTTGCTGTTGCTGTTGCTGTTGCTGTTGCTGTTGCTGTTGCTGTTGCTGTTGCTGTTGCTGTTGCTGTTGCTGTTGCTGTTGCTGTTGCTGTTGCTGTTGCTGTTGCTGTTGTTACTGTTGATATAAATGTGTATATATATATGTTTTTGAGTATAGTTTATGGGCTAGTCAGATATTGGTATACAGCGAACACTTTTATTCTGAATTACCTTCTACCCTTTGGTGTATTATTTGCCTTTGTATTTCAGTATTAAAAAGGGATATTTAAAAGAAACGAGGCGGAATAGAATAAATAAATTCGATAAATGTACACTAATTGGGAAGTGAGGTACAAACTTACACAGTTATATTAAAAGTAGTTTGGCTCAAATAGCTAAACCTTCTACATACTTGATTAAATAAAGCTGCTTTATGTGATGTGTGGTTTCCTGAGTAAAGAAAGCGTAATCTAAACGGGTTTAGTAAGCATTATTAATAAAAATATTAAAAATAATTATCAATCATTTTTTTTGTCTTAATGTTATTTTTTGTTTTCCATCTTGTTGTTTCCACCTCTCGTTTTTACCTTTTCCCCAACTATATTCACAATGTATATCCGTGTTAAATGTTTGAAGAATAAAACTCGTTATGTAACCTGGACCAAACTTTACAAGTCTTCCCAATACTAAATTTACGTTTACTCGCTTTACTGAGCCAATAAAAACAACAGTTATATTTAAGTGGCACTTTTTCCGATACGGATGTATTTTCTCAAATAAGATCCACTGTTTGAATTTACTGTTCAGTATATTTAATTGGGTGGTTAAAAATATATATATGTACTAATAGGGGTAGAACCATTTATTTTAGCTGTACCTCAGTCAATGTGTTTTAATTAAATTTGTGTGTAATATTGTAATTTTATTTGTCCACTTTAATCCATTAAACGAAGCTATACAAACTTCAAATTATAAATCACCAAGAAACTTGATAACGAGCCTTTTTTTTACTTGTAAAAATTGATTGTAATTTGAGCATGAAACTTTTTTTGGAATCCTAAAATCAATTAGCAAATCGCCATGTTCATTGTTCTCCAATGGTGGTTCTGCTTAATAAATAGTTCAAATGAGAGAACAATATTGCTTTTCCGTTTTGGTATTTGTGAACAATTAGGCCCAATTTCAATGGTTGGAAAGAACAAAGTCCTAATCACGCTAAATAAATCAGCTCACCCACTGTGTGAGTCCTTTTTAATACACAAGCACTACTCAGTAACAAATAAATAATAATGGACTTTACTTTGATTCTAGAGGACAACCAGAGTTGAAGGTATCTGTCCGCCTGGGATATACAATCAGCAAAACTATGACTTCTTCGCCCATCTTTACATGACTACAAACCGAATAATATATGAGGACGTTGATCTGTGCTTACCGACTATTGCTATCATATTATGATTGTTGGTGACAAAAGGTGCTACTATAAAGAAAGGAACTATGACGGAAGACCAAGTACAGGGGTTAAAGTGACAAGAAGGTTTGCAGCAACTATTAAAAGATAATAAACTAACCAAATTAGGTCGGCTCTAATGAAGCTGACACCTTTCTTTCGCAAATTAAACCCTTGGAGGCAAAATTATTTACTTATTAGCAAAGAAATTTTCTCCTCCCCCTTCAACTTGGAAATGTCACTGGACAATGACAAATTCAACAATCCAAGCTATGAGCAATGATGCATCAATTATAAATATTCAAAAAACGACACGAATTTCCTCAACAACCACTCGGATGCAAAGGAATCGTTGAGTTCAGCGGCTGATTCTTTCAACAATTTGAATTTAAGCTTTACATTTAGACGGCATTAGCTATCACCAATAGCTATCGACTATCAACATCGGCTATTACAACTTTTCTTTATTTTATTTTGAGCACAAATCAACAATGAAAAACAACAAAGGCGCCAAAATAAAATGCTTGTTTCTAGACGTCTTAACTGACAATCCACACATCCTATCGGCTGTATACACTTGATTTTGTAATCCCAAGCACTCTGCCAATACAAACTAGGCACTACCACCTTGGCGTTTATATTCACCCAAACGTTCCGTAACACCCACTTATATGTTGTTTTTAATTGGAAGATTGCGTTTCAACTTCCTCAAACTAGCACAAAGAACAGCGTATTATACCGTTAGTTGAATAACACGCTGGACGAATTCCGAAGCGAATATAACTCGTGATTGGTAATTATTTTGGCTGCTCAGAGAATCAGCTATTGTATATGGACATTATAGTAGAACGAACAGAACAAACAGAACGTGTATATTGTTATGAGAAACCGATTCTCATAAAGTTCAAAAACAACTGTTGTGGTTTTACATTGAAATACTTTTTATATATTGATGCAATTCAACATCAAAATCGTAGACCTGTATTTCCCATGGTATACAATAACATTTCAATGATTATAAATTGTCGCATTTTTCCATACCTGTATAAATATGATATTAACATATGGTATCCTTAAACGAGCCCAATAGCTAATTACTGTGAAATTTGGCTCTGTAAAAATAATACGACCCCTGTAAAACTAGGATCCTCGACAATCTAAATACGTATTTAAATCCATGGAATTGATAATTGGCAAATTCAAGTATAACATAATTCAAATAGAAAAGGTAACAAGGTTCAATTGTGTCATTTAATGCGTTTATGCTCAGTGGAAATCAATATCCCAATAGTCAAAAACTGATGTAATGACGCATAAATAGAGGGGATAATTACCATTTTCAAGCAATTTATAGAGTTGCAAAAAAGCTTGAATTGTAATCCTAAGCTATAATAGGCACAAGTTACTGGATATTATGAAAATCGCAATTTATCTATTTCATTAGTTCGCCTTTTAATAATTTTTTTTAAACAAAATCCAAATTTGAACATTTCTTGTCCCAATAAAAAACGAATACTGCTTGCAGTTAAAAAAAACTTTGCTTGTAAAAATCAAACCCACCTATTATTACTTATTTACAAATTGCAATCAGTGGGTTTGCTAAATTTTTGGTGAGTTGTATAATATGAGGTCAAAGATAAGATGAAATAAGCTTGATGTTAGTTAAATAATTCAGCTAACTTGATGACTGGAGTTAATAATTAACATGAATATCTACAAAGCTATTCATCCATCAGCTTTATCAAGGACAAAGAAAAATTAAAGAGGAAGTAAAGCTATTGAGAAAAATATTTGATTGGGTATAAGAAAACTGTGCTAAAATAAATCATAATCGGTTGGTTCTTGAGCTTCAAAGTGAACTCTTATTTCCTATAAAAAAAAAAGTAACCTTCTGCTGCAACTAAAACGATACAATAATATAATAAATCCAAATATAAAAAGAAACCGATAAAAACCAAATTGGGATACAGTTAAAAAAATTGGCTATCGAGTATGTGAATACGCGTTTAAGCTGTCGCCGAGTAAAATGACTCTTGCACCCATTGGCCAAGTACGTTTCACCAGCTAATTAAATATTGCTTAAGAAGGCTTTTGCTACTGATCAGAAAATATCAGTAGGAGCTTTCAAAAAAAAAAAAAAAACATCCTAATTGAGCACAAAAATAAACTTCACTTCATGACTGTAATCAAAGTCACCAAGTAGTGTACTCAAGGCTCAGTAAGTAAATATGAGCTGGTCCATTATATATAAATACGTGGCATTAATTTAGGCCAATTTAACACTCAATATGCACAATTTACACGACAAATGCAAAACATCTACTTTCATCATCGGTTACAGCCGGCTAGACCAGTGAACTACGTATATTCAACAACATTTGTTGGTGTTTATTTAGTCCGGAGTTTCAACAAGTCTTGAAAATGTATCAATATATCATATTTGAATCCAATAAAGGAATGCCGGAAATAAAACTAAGCAATACAGACTGTAACAAATGCCAATAGAAGATATTGTTTAGAAACAGCTATATACCCGTTATAAGCCCCAACAGCGCTATGTTTAATCATACAGTTTTATTATATCAACAGCTACCATCGCCATAATATCGTGACAGTTTAATTTACCAGCCTAGAAACCACTCTAAGCCTACTAGCTACAAACCCCAATAGTATGATTACAAACGAGAGATCCAAACACTAGTTAAAATAACACATACCAGACCAAGAGTAGCTTATGACTGCAAGCATCAGCTAGTTACTCAAATAATAATAAGCTTTTTGATGATACAGAGTAGTAGGTTTCAACTAATACGAAATAGCGGGTTCCTTTAAACTTTTTTAGAACAAACAGAATCAAGTAGTTCCGCAAAAGATACCCCAACTGCCATAAAGATTACACAGCTAGACTTTGTTAACGCGCTACCACTTGAAGCCTTTGAAAACAGCTAGTCTAAAAAACAGAATGCCGTTAGGATTATGTAGTACCGATATGCTGCTGTGGTTTCTAGCAGCAACTGCGGTTAACCAGCTTTAGTTTTAGATGTAATTTATAATTAAACCAAATTAAATAGTAAACCCAGTTACAAATATATAGTTAACAGCTGGTATCTGTAAATGCAACATCAGTTTGCAAAAAAGCAAACTAAATAAATAATTTTTGCTGTTAGCGCAGGTAGCTTATTTTTTTTTGTGTTTTTTTTTATTACTTTTTTTTAAAAAGGTGTAGTGAATGTATTAATAAAAAAACCAACTAATTTCAACAACAGAAACAACCTACTAGCAATAAAAATAAAAATAAAAACAACCCTATAAAATCAATTAAAAGAAACAATGTTGACACTAGTAATTGCTAATATATTAAATAAATGAATCTCACAGGCAGAAGTGGTAAACAGGTGTAGTAGACACTATTGGCTAGTAATCGTACAGTAGAATCTAGTTGAGGGGGTAAAGCTACTAAATTATATAGCTTCGGCGGTGCTAAAGCAGCACTAATTAGATGTGAATAAAGCGATGCGACCTTCAGGAAATAAATAACAACAGAACCAATAGCCAACATTTGGCACAATTAACCTATTCCAAAAAATTGAATAAAAATATTTTTTTTAATATTGAAAACAAGAGGAATAACAGAAAAAAATGGCGATAAAGGTGCATTTTTTTATATGTACAAAGTTGGACAATAAACTGTTTAGTAGTTTTAGTATTCTTGAGTAAGTGATTCTAGTGCATGATTAGAATATTTTGAAACCATCGTTACTCTAAGGCAGTGATAACAAAATATTATAAATACAAACAAGGAATAAGCAGTGAACCAGGAAAAAAAATAATACCAAAGAGCAATACAAAGTAAAAATAAATAAAGCAAAAGCAAGGAAATCGGGCTTTTTTAATTTCTTCAACTAAATCCAGCAGAATTTTACGCAGCTTAAGGGGGAATTCAAGCCAAGTGTATACACGCAACATCAATACGAACACAATTTAAATACAAGCTATCAGTCAGATTAAACTACCGAACAAGTTCTGTTAAGGATGTCTAACTCTGTAGTGGTAATTTTCATTCAATCCAATTGAAAGATTTGAGATTTTTTATTAAAAGCAACCGCAGATTTGGGCTCACAATTTATACTGAACCAGATTACAAAAAATAAACAAAGATGATACATACATATATATAAACAAACTAGGCCAATATATACCAGCAAGTAATCGAGGATGTTATTAGAAATGTACAAAGAGATTTCGAGGATAGTGGTGTAGATCTAAGCGTTTTACAGGAGCTACAAAGAGTACGTCTCTATAATTCGTTAAATTGTCAGAATAAATGTTAGTATAAAATTAATCAATTGATCTCTTATTTAATTTCTGAAACCATTCACTTTTCAACTTTGATAAAAATACAGTCTTGGGAAAGAAATATTATCGATTCCAGAGTAGCTAGCTTCACAAACGAAGATGGGGCTGATGGATACTACGAAGAAAGTACGGGGAAAGCAAAAGTCGAGAGCTCGACAAAGAAAGGTGGTAAAGGAAATTCCAACAAAAACGTACGCGAGGAACTAGATGATGATAACGAGAATGAGCTTAATCAAGATGAAGAAAGTGGCGACGAGATGGATAATGGCAATTCTAACATTCTAAATCAAAACATGTACGAAAATGGCACAGACTCAAGATTCCCTGGAACGAGCGCAGCATCGCTTGCATCAATTATCAATGCGCCCAATTCGAGAAATGTTGCTTCGGCAGCGACTTTAGCAACATTAGCGCAATCCGGAAAAAAAAATTTGGGTCTGGATGAGGATGATTATGACAATGATAACGAGGCAAATCGCAACGAGGGTCTTTCAGGACGACCGCCAATATACCTACCCAACAACCCTCAGCAGTCTTACAACTCCATAACATCAATAATCGATAACGATAAAAACACCACTGAACTTAATCGGCAAAACGGAGGCTCGCAAAGGGGAACCAGTGGAAACCCTAATGTTAAAACAGAGTTCAAGTATGACAATGGTCCTAATGCTGGTCGTCATCAATCTTATTTTGATCAAAATGATGGCAGTAATGACATACCAGATATTTTGCTATGGCGAGACTTTATCAAAAATCGCAAAGAGACTACGCTAAAAAACCTAGAAAAAGCAAATCCAGAAAACAAAAGAAATGTTGAAGATATTTCAATTCATCAACTAGACGGCGATGTCGCTGGCCAAGACGATAGATATGATGGAGAGGACGATGAGCCTGACGAGGACGCTATTAACTCGGATTTGGATGATAGCGATGATGAAGAGGTTGATGAAGGTGGCGACGCTACAACACATATGGTATTATGCCAGTATGACAAAGTCTCGAGGACCAAAAACAAATGGAAGTGTGTTTTAAAGGATGGAATTATGCTGGTAAATGGCCGAAACTATCTATTCCACAAAGCTAATGGCGACTTTGAGTGGTAGTTCAGCTGCACTGCCAGTAATTAATACGCAGATGTCCAAAAAGACATAATTTCTAATTTTATATACACCCCTTCAACTATATTAAAGTGGCAAAGCACATTATACTCTTTGAATTAAACCCATTACTGCACACTTTGATTCGGCCTACTTGGTTATATCTATTTTAATATGTTTTCTTTATTTATATTATCTAGTTTAATTATTGTTTTTACTGAGCTATAAGTTTGGCAATAAAATAACGTGTATTAAAAAGTAAACTCTCAATCTAAACATACTGCATCTCTATAGTATTAAGAGAAAACTAATAGGAGGGATGAGTGTGGGTTGGCTGCCCAAGTATGAACCGACGTAAACAATGAAGCGCTTGTTTTATATTTAGCAAGTGCATCGGTGAAGCCAGTATCATTATAAAGTAAACCTAGGCATTATATAAAGCACATAAAAATATATCGTCAACAGCATGAATGAAGTTTGTAAAATATTAGGAAAACATGATTAGTGTCGTACAAACCAAGTTTAACATCAATTAGGATCGGTAACCAAGGCTACTTATGATAACTATCGATTCAAATAACAGAGCAAAACGTATTGTTTTAAAACCCTGTAATAAGAATGTAGAAATTGAAAAGCGGTGACTTGAATCGCACCAGAACGCTTTAGGTTACATTGAATGATCTTTTTTTGGAAATAAAAGTCAAAACATTGTTGGTCGCTGATTGTTCTGTAAACAATAAATTAAACAAAAGAGAATATGAACAAAGCAAAACAAAATTGAAGCAATAAATATGGCAAAAACACAATTAAAATGCGAAGCAAATAACACCACTAATAAGAGTAAAGCAGGTAATCAATCAGTGAAAAAGCAAGACTCGTAACAAATGAACGAGTGTGTTAACATAGGTGGGGACTTTAATGTTGCTTGAAAAGAAAGGCAAAATGGCATTAGTGAATACAGTTACAATTTGTTCGAGGAATGTTAGTGAATGCCAAGCTGGAAAGTAATTATTTGAAATTGCCAATGAAAGGATTAGCAAATAACATGGCAGTACAATTGCAACTTTAAAAAGAAAAATGTTTAAAAAGCAAAGATATTGTATTAAAGATAAATAAACGCAACTAATCAAATAAAAAAATGAAATTGAAAAAAAAGCGCTAAATTGGCGAGAAAAAAAAACAAATATGCAAAGATAAACGAAAATCCAAGTATCAACGCCAATAACTATAACAATAACAATAGCAGTATCAGTAACAGCATCGGTTCTATTATCAACATCAGAGCCAAAAAGTATACCAACAACACTCACTCTCTAACCACATCCTTTAGTATACAGCACTTAACATATACATATACGTATATGTATACATGCACCTATTTATAACAGTATTTATATATTCACAACACGTCCAGTTTCCAAACTAGCAGATATCTACCAGCCGTGCCAACAGAGGCTTTAGGTGTGCCAAGTACGCACGCAGACATAAACCAAAAGGATATATACGGCCAGAGCAGAGGCAATAGCAACTGTTTGAGAACCACAGTGGAAAGTCGGTTCGGCGCGGAGAGTACAAAAGCGTGTGCGGATTGGTTGCTATAAACACAGGAATCAGTTAAATACACCACAGTAAAACAGAGCAAAAAGGTCAAGGAGAAGAAGAAGGAATAAAGTAGTGAGAGAAAGTGGTGAAAAAGCAGTGAGAGAAAGAATAGAGAAAATAGCGAGAGCAAGGACAACAATTTCAGAAGATTTAGCCAGTAAGAAGCAAACGCTG